>JAYMTK010003225.1:0-12559 GCA_036897405.1 Pelargonium myrrhifolium | reverse complement strand
GGTGTGCCTCGCGCCATGGCGCGCCATTAACAACTATGTATAAAAGAGTGAAGTAATGGAAATGCGAATCCCCATCCATCCAAGGAGGGTATGAACTTGTTCATAAGCAAGGTAATGAGAATGATAATCGGAATGAGATCTGAAATGAAGGGTAACTAATCCAAACATTATCAATGAAAATCTCATTCTTCATTCTCATTCCCAAACTAAAAGTTATAATCCAAACAATATCTAAGTGTGGATAGTTTCTAATGCAGTGAAGAGAGTAGATAATTTGTTTTGAACTACGTAAGGGTCTAGAATCCAAGTGAAACCAAACAAAATTGCGCAATCAATTTATAAGATGTGTATTTGCATGTCAGGCATGGTGTGGGGTTCACATGAAAAATGAGTGTTCCCCTCTTTAGTATTCCTCCTATTCAAAATTCATATTCCTCCTATCTCAAAATGAATGTTTACTTTCATATTTTTGTAAAAAATCAATCTGTTTCACCTCTTTAGTATTCCCTTATATCCCTACATGTGCTTGTTGTAACAAACTTAAGGTGTTTTAAGTGATTTATCTTATGCACATTGTTCGTTATTCACACATAACTAACTTACCAAAAATAAAATAAAGTAGACACTCATTTTAGGATTGAAGGATGATATTTGAGCGACAAGAATGCTCTTCCATTTTGACTTCATATCCTTCTTTGAATTTTACGAGCTATCTAATGTAGCTCAATTTGGTTTGATTATCAGATTGATTTCCAAAGATAATCCTTATTTGAATCATATACCTGATTGAATTGGCACATAACTAAGCCACCAAATATAACTTTGACCTAAAATGATATACTTGTGAATGGTGGCTTTATTTTGGGACTTGGTGTAACTGCTCTATTAATTTCTACTTTATACTTGTTCTTGGTACAGGTAGGACAGGCAGAACTGATATCCCTTGAGAAGGCACTGAAAGAGGCCATGGTTCCAGCCGGGGTTGCCAGAGAGGTGCTCCAAATTTTTATATCTATTGTTACTTTTCTTAACTGTATACGAGATAGTTATGAGTATTTGATGTCTTGATGCAAATTTATGATATTTATTATTTTATTTTGAATTCTAGAGGGATTTTGGAAGGGAGGTGCCTTTGTTTGAGGTGAATGCAAAGGCTGTGGAGCCAGTTTTTGAGAAGCTCTATTCCTATATATTTGACATGGGGAACGAGCAAATTCCTGCAGCAAATATGGATAGACCTGCACCAAGTGCAATTTTTGTGGTCAATTTTGATAAGGTTTGCATTGCAATATCTATATGTTTCTACTGATGTCTCTCGTCTTTGAAAGCTATTTCGTATTAACATCATATACTTAGAGTAAGAGCTACTAACAAAATAATTGATATTCTCTTATATTAAAGAACGTCTCTTAAGTATCCCTAAATTATCTTTATCATACTTCTCAATTGCTTCGCATAACTCCCAATGGTAGTGTGAGAGTAATCTTTACATTTGGCTGATTCTTCTGCTTTTACAGGTCAGAATGGATCCTAGGAATAAGGAACTTGATCTCGATAGCTTGATGTATGGTAGAATGACCCAACTAACTGAAGAAGAAATGAAAAAACAAGAGGGAGATTACATTTACCGTTATCGATATAATGGAGGAGGAGCATCTCAAGTTTGGCTGGGTGCTGGCAGGTATGGTTAAATTACGAGTGTTAATTTGGTCTTTAAACTCATTTTAGCATACCTGGGTTTTGATGTCATTTTAGCCCTTGTCCCGACAACATACCAGTTTATATCCCTACGAAAAATTACTCATATTCTTTTAGCCTTTGGTTCTGGTCACAAAGAAGCTATGATGCACATGGTGGGTACAAATACAAGTACCAGGAGGTAGCAGGTGCATTGTAGCCACAAGATGCTGATGTAAGAATGAGAAAAGGGAATTGTGCAAAAAAAATAGAGTTGATCTCTCAAACGAAAGAGAATTGGAGTTGGATTAGCAACGGATTCGCTGGAAATACGTGTTGGACTCGCGAATCATCATTTTTTGAAAATATATATATATTATATATATAAATTAGATTCAGGGCAGACTTGTAAGAGACACGTGAATTCGAGATGCGATTCGAGATTTCAGCTTCAAAAATGTCATTTTTGGCATTCCATACCACAGATGAAAGATGAAAATATTAAACTCTTTTGAAAAAGAAAACGCGTTGTTTTACTGTGTTTGCGGCAGTGTTTTAGTTTTAGGTTTAGGGTTACTTTACTAAATTAAACCTTTCCTTTTATCATCCTTATTCGCACGTCTAAAGCCAAAGGACTTTTCTGCGCATCGGTAAAGGGTAAATGGCCCAACTTGTATATGTAGTGGTGACAAACTTCACATTTTTTTCCAGGCAGGACAGGGGTTTGGTTTGTTTATTTGCCACACGACATTTCAAGTTATTGCTATGTTATATGTCAAGTTTCTATAGTGGGCTAAAATGTCAAACTTGTTAGAATAGTTTGGCTTCAACCATTATATGTAGCTTATTTATTTCATATTTTTCTAGTGTGTGACTTAAGTTCTCTCTTCAACACTCCTCATGTGCGAGCCTCACATTTTTCTTTTTATCGGTGGGCTCAACACATGCACAACCAAGAGCCTTTTTAATCAACACTTTCCCTCACAAGTAAATATTTTCCTTCCGCACATGGGTCATTGCAAGCATGTCGTACTGCAAGTGGACCGGTGACCACAAGGGTAGGTTTATAAACGGGTCCCTTTGGGTCAAGGCTAGAATCAAAACCTGCTCTGATACCATGTAGAGAACCAACTCAACTTAAAAGTTTAAGCTTTTAGTTAACCTACTCTCATTCTACTTTGGTTGAGTCTAATTTTCTGTCTATACCGTTCAGATTCGTTGTGATTGACCTCTCAGCAGGCCCCTGCACATACGGAAAGATTGAAACTGAAGAGGGAAGTGTAAGCACCAAAACACTCCCAAGGTTGCGTAATATTATGCTACCTAAAGGTTCAAGTACAGTTAGTAGCTCTACACATGACATTTTTAATGGACAACTTGCAGCTTTGATATCAACCACAGTTGAGCATGTTATAGCGCCAGATGTAAGGTATTTTTGTTCTATTGGTGTACTTGTTAACTATTGTATTCATTATATCAATCTATTACTGAATTTTCTGAAGTCTACATGTAGAATGTTTTTTAAATGTAAAGCATTCTTTTGATTAGGTTACCTCAGTAATACATATTACTACTTTTCTTGTACCTTTTTCATTATTTAATCATATTCACTCTTTGTGCACTCAGGTTTGAAACTGTTGATCTGACAACAAGATTGCTTATACCAATCATTGTTCTCCAAAATCATAACCGGTACAATATTATGGAGAAGGGTCATAATTACAGTATAGATATTGGGGCAATTGAAGCAGAGGTGAATGTTTACTCTGGAATAATTTGTCTATGCAGTACACTTGCCTACGACTTAGGATTAATGAGTCTTCATATTTGTTCTAGGTAATTAGTGACAGGAAAATAACATCCTTTTTGGACTAATGGTAGAAATGAACTATAGTAAGGATTATAGAAATCAAAGGTAGAATTGCTGCTGACACTCTAGTAGCTAACCCACAGAAACCAGTTTTAGTGTTTTGCTAATTTGAGTAAAAATTCGATTTATTTTGGTTTCGATCAGAGTCAGGTCAATGCAAAGCTTTTCATATTTTTGTATACTTTGTTGTAAGGTAGGTACTTCAGTCAAGAACAGTTATCAATAAACAACAGTGCTCAAGAATCTACTGGTAGTAATCAGTATGAATTCATGGATGACAAGCTCAAAGGGAATTTAATCTAACATGGTTGTTCAGTATATGGAAAGTAGGATTATGAGTGCATAGTATGATATAAAACACATTCATTTCTCCACGGAATTTTCTTTGTTCACTTAATATTCAGGAGAGTAATGGTAACCAATAGAGCATCTTAGAGACTTGGACAGTATATTTTTGTCTCCAACCATGGTTGGAATTATGTTATAGAACCTATTGAATCTATTGCTTCCTGCAGGCATCCTTTGTGACCCTTGTTATCTACCTCTTTCTGCTTATTTAGATGGAGGGAGACCTTAAGATCATTGTTTGATTTTTGAAAATTTTAACTTCTAGTTATATGCAGTTGATTGAATGTTAGGAAAAGTTCTTTTTATTTTAATTTATTGGAGAGGGCCTCTGATCTGGCTTCATCATATAAATTGATGTAGACAATAGGTTCTCTGAACATAAAATATTACAACTATGTGTTAGAATTCTACCTTGTCCTTGCAAGGTAGAGCTTTCTATACTTTTATATACAATATTGCTGAAAAGTAATATAGATTAATGGGGCTGCTGGGGTGGTCACAACAAAAATCTGTCCTGAATGTGTAGGTAATTACATAGAGCATGTTGTTGTGGACCTGTTAAATAAATCAACAAAACCAAAAAACGCTTACGTTTTTGTTTATTTTTAGGTGAAAAAAATGGTTCATGATGGACAGGAAGTAGTTATTGTTGGAGGTTCTCATGCTTTACATCACCATGAGAAGTTGGCCATTGCAGTTTCAAAGGCTATGAGAGGCCATTCCTTACAAGAAACGAAGAAGGATGGGCGTTTCCATGTTCATACCAAAACATATCTGGATGGTGCTATTCTTAAAGAAGTACGTTTATTTTTCCTCTTTATTCTGTTGATTACTTGTTGAATCACCTTCTAATCAAATACTTTACTTGATCTTCTTTCATAAAAACCTGTCTTGCTTGCTAATGGAACTTTGACATACTTTATAATCATTTTTGTGAGAGTTAATCCAACTTGTGGTGGATTCCACACTAAATGAAGTACCGGCACATATTGATGCGGGACAGACAATATTTGTAGTATACTTTTTATTTTATTTTTTTATTTATTGATTTGAAGTGGTTATTTAACTCCTTTGGATATTATTTGCTTTTACTCTTATATAAATACTGTGTTTAGTTTGGATTAGATTTGATGATATTAAAAATCCAGATTTGATTGTTATTTCATTCTTCCTCTGTTTTCTTTCTTGCCTGTTTCTTTTCTTCTTCCCCTATTCGTTGTAGCTTCTCCCATTTCTTCTGTAATTTATCATTTCTTCTCGTTATTTTCTATTTATTTCTCTATTCTTGCACTTGTACTGACATTAATTGGTATCAAAGCCAGAACTCCAGAAATTTCTCCAAATAAAAATTCTTAATCTGTCAGATTGAAAAATAAACACTGAACACACCAGAACCATTTCAATCTAACTGCTGACCACAGATGCTACATCCACACGCTGAAGATCTGAGCATATCTGTTTATGCAACTCACTTCTTTTCTGGTTTGACCCGAACCGGAAAAAGAACAAAATTAAATAAAATAAAATTAAAAGAAATTCCAGATCTACTATGTGTCGGTTCATCCCAAGGATCATTTGTCAGCTATCATGGTGAGTGGTGACTACTCTTGCTGCATTATGGCTCAATGGAGGGAATGACACGACATATATTGTTTGTGTGCTTCTGAGTACTCGCTTGATATGGATCCTGCACTCTTAAGTTTTTCCTGGTCATACCACTCGCTGGAGTCGAGTTGTCTTTCCAAAGAGAATGATGAGGGACAGTCAATATTATGTACGATTTAGATTTTTTATTTATTGATTTGGAAACTATTCTAGGATAAGATTATGTTGTATTTAGTTTTATTTTTTTAATGATTTGAAGTAGTTATTTTACTCCTTTGGATATGTACTCTTGTATAAATACTACACCATGTTTAGCTTGAATTAGATTTAGTGATATTAAAAATTTAGACTTGATTGTGAAATCTATCCCCTCTTCTCATTCTTTTCTTCCCTTATTTGTATGCAACTTCTCCCATTTTGTCTGAAATCTATCCTTCTTCTCATTCTTTTCTATCTATTCCTCTATTCTCGCACTTGTCCTACATCACATAAGCTCAAGTCATAGAACTGATATTGGGTGTAGCTTTTACCCAAAGCAGGATATTTGCAACGCTGGAGTATCTAAAGATCAAGATACTGTCAGTCAACATATTAATTGACTTCTGAGGTACATCAATTACTGGGAAATAAATGAGTTTCTGAGATCCGACTATTGCAGATAATATCTTTGCAAGATATAGTGTGTTTTCATTTGGTCATTAGTGAGCTTTAAAGAGGCTCTTGTCATCCAGTCTTTGGTACATCTTGCATTTTGCATCCTGGCTGGAATTTGAGCTGACTTCATCACTGTTATATTACTGATGCCAGTTGTGAGAGAGCTGATATAGTGTGTTGTTGAGCGTGGTGCTATTTACCGATATTGTGTTGGATTGAACTTGGTTGTTTTTATCGAGCTTTTGCTTAATTAAATAAAATTGATACATGTTTTAAAAGTTCTATACTACTGATTTATTTATTTATATTTTGGGAACAGGAGATGGAACGATCTGCTGATGTGCTTGCCGCTGGTTTACTAGAGGTTGCTGACCCGACACTTTCAAGCAAATTTTTTCTCAAACAGGTTGGTGTAGATCTTTTATCTTTCTGAAGGATCTTTTGGTATGTTAGGAGCTGTCTTCATTTTTGATAAATCACGTAAACCTTCTCTGAAATGTCCAGAAATTACAGTTGTTCACCCTTCTAGCCTTTTTTAGTTATTTAGTTATATTGATCTTCCCTACGATATAAAACCAGACAACAACTAACACAAAATCATTCTGCCATTTGTTAATGTGATGAGAAGTTTTGAGAATGTGATTGAAGTTCATATAGTACTCAAATATGTGGGCTTCATTTTCTTTTTACCCTTAATTTGAGGGCATGCATAGTGTCTTGGCATGTGTAACAGAAATAATTTATATGTTTTGAATTCACCGGCAGTTGGGTTATGAATTAATGACCAGATCAGATCATCAGGTGGTGAACCAGATACTAGCTAGTTCCCGTAGATCGGAAGTGGTCAAAACCAAGCCAAAGTAGATAACGAAGATCTCCATTATAGGAGAAAATTTGGCGCTTAAATGTCCCATGAACTCCTTATGGTACATGCAGGATTTTAATATTCTCTTCTAATTAATAAAATTAGGTGGTTAAAAATGGAATCATCACTCTCCCGGTTATCATTTTAGGATAAGTCATGTAATTATTCAATTGGAAGGAAGTTTCATGTAATTTTGGGATACCTCTGGGGAAGTCTATGTAATCATCCTTGTCCTTCTGATTTATTTGCATTCCAGTCCTTTCAAGGTTCAAGTATTATATTTCTTTTATCTTTATGAACTTAAAGTGTGTATTTTGTCCTTCAGCACTGGATGGATAATTCCGACGATTCAACTGATTCCATAGTAAAACATAAACCTATTTGGTCAACTTCCTATGACTTAAAGCGTGGCAATAAGAAAAGAAAAACAGAAAAGAAACAAGGCAATCTGTACAGGACTTATGGGACAAGAGTAATTCCTGTGTGAGTATGCCCCCTTATTATGTTTGGCATGTAGATACGTATTTCTTAGTTCTAAACTATATTTTGCTTGCATCTCGTTGTACTTGGTTCTAAACTATAAATATGAAACAGGTTACCTGAAGTTTTTTAGTGGTTGCTGACTTGCTGCAGCTCCTTAGTACTAGCAAGTTGTTTTGATGAAATTGATAATTATTTATTTTTTCCATTTTGTGGATATTTAAGATTTGACATTTTAATTTATTGTTTATTCAGTTGATGCTATTGCATTGTAGTGTGTAAAATGGTGGAAATTGGAGCTACAAAATAGTATAGCTCGATTTTTATTTAGTCTTATTCGGATACAATTTAATTTGTGTTTGTAATGGACTGGAAAGCTTTTAACTTAATATATGTACCACACTACAATTCAATATGCTGTCCGACGACTTCTTTCTCTGATAATTGTATAGATCAATTTGAATGAATCTGACCTGTTGGTGTTAATAATCATGCATTTTGAATCTTCCTTTCCTCTGTTCCTTTCACCTTGTTGTAGTGCATAGTCATACACTTTTTTAAGTATCTTGTGCACTTGTGCTACTGCTATTTAGGTTTCTTCAAATTAATTTAGGAGTTAAGTGAGAAAGATACTTAATGTGGTAAGATTCTTTTCTTCAGGTTTGTGTTGTCACTGGCTGACGTAGATGAACATCTTATGATGGAAGATGAAAGTCTTGTATGGACGAGCAAAGATGTTGTCATTGTACTTCAGCATCAGAATGAAAAGATACCGCTAAGGTGAGTGCATACTGATTTCACCCTTTAATGATCTGAACTTGTTGGTACTGTGGTCGTTAGAGTGTTCATGTCTAAAATCTTACCCAAATCTCACTGATGGATAAACATAAACTGAAAATATTTCCAAATATTATATGGGTGGGCTCACTGTTTTACTCCACAAGGGGCCATTTATTCCATTCAAATTTTGGCCACCATTTGTCACACTTTCTCTACCATGTTTATTGTATCCCTTATTTTTGCTGCAATGTCAAATTGGAGTTGCCACTCACTGATATTAAACTAGTACAGTAGCTGCTTTTATTTCTCATGACAATTATGTATGTTGGTTTTCGTATATGAAAGCACTGATTTCCACTTATAACCTATAGTTTTTAGTCGGTTATACTTTCGCCATCCTATTGATTATAAAGTTGGATTTGTTATATGCACACGATTGATTCAAATTTCCATATTGTATGTACATTTTTGTCAGATATTCATTTGCTAAAACCTCACCTCCTTTTTAAAAGGAAGCCACTCAAGATGGTGTGTTTGGCATGGACCCCGACCTGTTTATTAGATGAAAGGAAAAAATACATAACCAAGAGGGGGAATAGAGTGAGCCTTACCTCTGCGAATGGTATGCACCTTAACAAAAATGCCAAATGCTTGCAAAAGTAAGTTAGATCACAACTTCCCTTTTCAATAACACTTGAAAATTCCTATCTAGCTGAACCAACTGCTGGAGAGCCATAGGAAAAAAAAAAAAAAAAAAAAACTCCCTGCATCCAGAGTCACCGAGTCCTCCAAAGCAAGATCCACAGCTAAATCCGTACCTGTGAACCAAGTGACTGCCAAAAGAAATGAGAGCTATACATTCCCTCACTGAGTATAATGAAGACATATGACTTAAGACTTGAGCTTAAGGACACACTTTATGACCTTTTAAGACCTGTGTTAACAATAAAGAAACCAGCTTCTATGATGTCTATATGAATACCTTGTTCGTGATGGAATTGATCCTTTTTCAAGGGCTTCGAACTCTGGAAAGTTATTGATTCCAAGACCCAGATTGAAAGCAAAGCCAATGACTAAGTTGCCTAAAGAATTTCCAATGATTCCTCCTCACTTCTTGTGTGCAATCACCATCAACAGTTCAACATTCAGTTTAAGCTGCCCTGAATGTGGCTTACCTCCAATCATTCCGTTTTCCAGATTTGTAACTTGGAATCGCTACTGGAAATTTGAGTTTTTGCAGAATAAGATACCCTGCTGCAGTATAATCAGACTGTGTAAATAATGAAATTTGTTGAATAGTACATGTATAGTATTCTAGTTATCCTATCTTTAGATTTTTTGTTGTTCTTGATTGAGTAATGTGATGTTGCCTTAACAGGCAACTTATCAAAACTATTTGTTAGAATGAGCAATCAGTGATGTGGTGCACTTGTAAGAAAAGAATATCCCTGAATATGGATGTGGAATATCCCTTTCAAGTTAGCCTTGGGCCTCAGCGCAAACATTTCACTGCTTCATGAAGTGTATGATCAACCCTGTTCGAAGTGAAACTTTAAGGACTAAATTATAACATTGGCAAACTTGGAGGGTTCCCTTAGAAATGCAGTCTATCATTCTTTTCTGAAAATGCAGCTATGCCGCTCCTTTTTCCTAGTTGCTCAATGCTATCATCAACCTGTTTTTTCAGTGTGTTGTTTTTGTTTATTTAGGCTCTATATGGAGAATGCTGATGTTCCATATTATCTTTTCAGTTCAGAAGAATGGTGATCTTTCATAGTATATTATTAATGTGTGGACCTTTATGAATCTGTCCTAGTATCTTGCTCAGATGTCTTGTTGTACAGTTATGTATCAGAAACCGAGAGAAGGTATGCCATTCCATCACAGGCTCAGCGTCACATATTGGCTGGGCTAGCTTCTACTGTTGGTGGGTTGAGTGCACCGTATGAGAAGGCTTCTCATGTACATGAACGACCAGTTGTGGACTTGCTATGGTCAACTGGTTGCCATCCGTTTGGACCATTTTCTAATACTTCTCAAATCAGTCAAATGCTTCACGATGTTGCACTGGTAAGTACAATCACTCTCCCAAAGTCTTGCATATATATTAACTGTTATTGCTGCATCAAGATATGCTGATTGATAATTTTGTTGATAAGTATGCAACTTGGGAAATCTTTTTCTTACCTTCTTGTCTCATCACTATGTGGCTTCATTCTATGATTTTATCTGAAATCACTTGCATTTTTTTTTTTCCAGAGAAACACAATATATGCACGTGTAGATTCTGCACTCCGTAAGATTCGAGAAACATCAGAGGTAGTTTGCTCTTCTTCTTGGTCCTTTCATAGTTGTATTATCTGATGCTTATGAAATCATGCATTGTTTGTGCGCAGGCGGTTCAAGATTTTGCTGCAGAATATCTGAAGACCCCTCTTGGTGAACCAGTGAAGGGCAAGAAGAACAAGACAACCACTGAGCTTTGGTTGGAGAAGTTTTACCAAAAGACGACAAACTTGCCCGAGCCTTTCCCACACGAATTAGTTGAACGGTTGGAGAAATACTTAGATGTAAGACCCACTCAATCAATCTCTATGCAAAGCAAGTATCAAAAAGATCATCACATGTTACTTATTATATATTTGAATTGACAGAGCCTGGAGCAACAGCTTGTAGATCTGTCTTCCTTTCTATATGATCACCGGTTACAAGAAGCACACTCGAACAGTTCAGAAATTCTGCAGAGTTCGATGTTTACCCAACAGTAAGTCCCCCACGAAATATAGTGACTTTTGTACATTTTAAGCTTTGATTTGTGTATGTGGTTAATTGTGTGGATGTACAGATATGTAGATCATGTTTTGGCCTCCGAAAGGGAAAAAATGAGATGCTGCGACATTGAGTACAAATTTCCAGTTGAGTCTTCACAAGCTTTTGTCTATGGAGGGATTCTTATTGCTGGTTTCATTGTATATTTTGTTGTCATTTTCTTTTCCAATCCTGTACGTTAAGGGCCTGAGTTACTTGTTAACATCACCCAAACATTGAAATTTTGGTTGTTCTGCTACACTTTAAAAGTACTTACTTATTAATACTTAATAGACATACTGAGTAAATTACAAAGAGTACTTGGATGTTTTAATGGAAATCTATTTCTGCACATGCAAGCATTTTTAACCGATTCTTTATATTGCTCATGTATTTGACATTTGAGTAGATTATTTTTTCTTCTGCTTAGCAAGGATTATATACTCGGGCGTTTCCAGGATTATAAAATTGGTAGCCTTAAAGATTGTAAATCACGACTGATTGTGGACAAGTAAACTTTTATCTGTTGACAGTTTTAATACGTCGGTTTTGGTTATAACCACAACAAATCGATTACCAGTCCAACTAAACTTTTAAACTAGAATTAGTTTAGAAGCTTAAGTCAAGTATTTCAAATTTGTTGGCCTAAATGAATAGTCTTTATTGTAACTGAACACAATTATATGACTTAATTTATAAAAAAAAAATTATCTACTTAATTCTTCTTTCTTTCTGTGTGGAATCGACAATACTAACAATTGAGACTTATTTAACTAAAACATTAGTGAGTAGTCCGATGACGATTATTTTTTAATATTTTAAATGGAACATCTTTAAAACCCACAATCATCTATCCAATTGTATGTATAAGAATTAGTTCTTACATTTTATAGTCAACTAGTTTACTTATCCCGGCTTTGCTCGGGTTTTTATTTATTTATTTATTTTAATTATTTAGTTTCGTATAACACTCTGCTCGGGTTTTTATTTATTTATTTATTTTAATTGTTTAGTTTCATATAAAGTGTTATACTATTCAAAATACTTGTTATTGTTGAATTAAATCGCGCAAAAGTTTAGGCAAGAGTCATAATTACTCTTAATGAAGAAAAGCATAAAAGTGATGCAAAATGTTTATAAAACGCCTGAATATTCAAGACAAATCATGATGATTGTACTACACAATCCAACTCCATATTTATAATCAAGGAGTAAAGTCTCTTGATTACATTTAACCGATGTGGGATACAAAATATGAGTCAAAATAAATAAAAAAACCTTAAACCTAAAATAAATAAATATTTTTATTTAATAATAGTGGGTCTCATTTATTTTGTATTTTAAATAAATATATTTTTGTTTGTAAATAGAGGGACACATGTCATTTAATTAGAGTATCAATTGAAGAAACTGAAGTGACACGTGTCACTCAATTAAGGAGGTCATCCGAAATTATATATATATATATATAT
>JAYMTK010003224.1:0-12560 GCA_036897405.1 Pelargonium myrrhifolium | reverse complement strand
TCCCGATTTGTTTGAGAACTCATCCAAGAGTCTAGTCATTAATTCGTTTTAGTGATTTTTCTCTGTTCTAGGAGTATGTGGTGACTTTGTGTCCCATCCAAGGAGTATGTACTGTATATTTATTTATGTCCTAGAAATTTATAAAACTGGTACTTTTGCTAATAAAAAAAAATGCCACCATTTATTTTGGCCCTTCATTCTCCAAATTCTTCTCTACGCATCCTCTCTTTGATCCACACATTCATCAATCAACTCATAAGCCAATTTCACAGTATATTCCCCGGACTTGTGTCGCCTCCACACAATCATGTCCAGAGTTGATTTGCGCACCGAACTCGGGACTCCTGTAACCCGAGCACACAAACTTTGGGGTTCAGACAAAATATACTAAGTTAATATATCGGAGGTATACCCACCAACACATGTGGGTAGACTAGACAGACACAAAAAATGAAGGGTATTCTGGATATGAATTTAATATAGACATGAACAGTTTATCACAGGAGGTAGTGACAAATTGTCTATATAACACCTACATCTATAGATATTTGTGTTGGATTGTTTTTTGCAAAACAACTTTTGAACTTCAAAAACTCTATAGACATTTTATATAGACTTATCCGACAGCCTCTTAATCACAATTGAATCAATTTTTTAACAGGTAAAAAAACTCTAAGGCGGAAAGTAGATCTATGATAAAGCACTTAAAATTATTATATTATTGAGTCGTGATCCTTTTGTGAGAAAATAGTAAGTACTTGCGGTTCTTTACATTTGGAAATCAACAAATATTCCAACAATATTAAACAAGACAATAAAATCTACACACAAAAATTAAAAAGGCAAAGGAAAATGCAAAGCAAGAGTGCAAGACTAATGGAAATGAAATCCGAATAATGAATTAAAATGCTTAAAACTCATGTCAAATCTATTTTGTCATATAGTTTCTTGTTAGGGACAATTTGGCCACAATAGCAAGTCATTGTTTAATTCGAAACATTTGCCCATTTGTCAGGAAATATTTAGTCGAAAAAAATTGTAAATACGACCATCAAATTAATGGTCAACCACAAAATACTACCTCCATATTAAATCCTAAACCTAATTCAACAAAATTCTTAATTATTCATTTACATGTACAAGACATTTAAAAGCAATTTTGACACGATTCTCATTAATTGCCTTTTTTTATATAAAAAAGTGCCGAAATCTTTTTCTGCGACAGTCTAGGTCCCAGAATATGAACAAAAGTCCTAGTGATCAAGGAAGAGACTTCGCATTTGCCATTTTTTCTTGCGACAACATAGGTCCCAGGATACGAACAAGAGTCCTGTGATCCAGGGAGAGACTTCGCCTCTGCTCTCTAGCATAGGGCTTTTGGCATCTTACCTCATCAATGTAGTCTCTTACACCACCACCACCAAAGATGTATTGAGTGAGGATTGATTCTGAGACCTTTTCTTACTCACACAGCTGGATTAACCAACTACGCCACCCTTAGTAGTTTGCCCCAATTTAGTTAGAAATTCATAACCACCTCATCAACAAGCGTACCATTTTGGATGATGAAAAATGATAAGGAGAAATAGAAAATATACAAAGCACAATATAATTCTTCATTTATTACCCATGTATCATCTTAACCAGCAACAGAAAGTAAAGCATAGTAGCATGCACTATCACATAAACAAACATGGTAAAAATCAAAAATCCCCGTACTGTATCGAGTTGAACATCACATCAAAAATCTTAAAATCTTCAACTAGCACCATCAAATTTTTCTAAAATCACGACTAAATTGAAGCTTCACGTAAAACTCAGTCCATTGATGTTGTTGAACAATGTGCTTTCGTGTAAAATATTCGATGCGCTGAATCGATAGATTATATATGGTAAAATTATTTATTGTAATTTTCTCCAATATCTTTACTTATATCCATTTATGTCTGCGTATCTCTTTCTATCACTCTAGACGTTTACTAACTTGTTAACAACAAACTTATCTTATATATGCAAACATCTTGTGTGAATTAAATACACATATACTTCGTGAACATGTTTTGAAGGAAAAAAGAAAAATTACTCATACGAAACTTGATTTATATCTTGTCAAGACATCTTGACTCTCTTCAAGAGCATGAATATTATTTTCGTTGTGATTTTCAATTTGGGTTGTGTAAATTCAAAACACACAGCATTAAATATTGTTCAATGAATTCTTCAAAAAAAGAAAATAAAATAGTTCATTGAAATATAAAACTTGCAAATTCACTCATAATTAATGACACAATGTGTTTTTACTTGAACAAAATACTCCTTCCATCTCAAAAATAATTATGCAAGTTTTAATTATCACAAGAGAGCGAAGACATAACACTTTTTATCATTTTAAGTCGAATATAACCATAATTATCACAATAAGACCAATAGCTCGAGTAAAATTAAGCTATCAAAATGACAAGAAATGCATTGTTTTCGCTCTCTATAAATTGAGCATGAATTTTATAAATTCTTGTCGTTTAGCATATTTTTAAGCTCATTTTCATGTTTAGTTGAAACGACGAGATATAATGCTTGGTCGTGGAGTGGTATTTGACTTGCAAGTGATAAGATGAAGGTGATTATGGAGTTGAGCTTAAGAATTTACTTGCTGCCAAATTTAGGATGGAATCGTCATAAGTTATTTGAAAACAATGTCTTAAAAATCATACCGGACCAATTGGTTTGTCCGGTTGAATTGGAACCCAACAGATCAACCGGTCTGGTTGGAAAGAGACCCGAGACCAAGTCATATTAGGTCAAGCGGTTGAGATGCTTTAAAATTTTTTTGAGGTCTCAGATACGAGCCTTTCATGATGATAGTACCTATTACTAATAAATAATAATAATAATAAATAAATAAATAAATAAGAGAACCGGAGGATGGGTCAAAACTGGTTGGTAAGACAAGAGACGAACAACGAAAAGAGGAGGAGAAAAAGGTGATTGATTGACAGATTGACAACGGAATATCAAAAACCTTACGCAAAAATTGCTAGAGCATGAAAATATTTGTTCTTACCTAATAGGGGTGGATCAGTTGGTTAACACAGGTTGTGTGAGTGAGAATAGCTTTCGACTTCGGTCCCCACTCAACACGCCTTTGGGGAGAGGTGAAATCCTTAATCTGTGAACAAACTTCGAATGAGGATTAGTCTGTGTGTGATCAAACGGCTTAAAAGTGCCAACCGCCGTAAAGTGCGGGCTCGCTCTAGAACCCCATAACTTAGACCCAAAAAAAAAAGAAAAAAATATCGGTTCTCTACCACATACATCATTGTAGCTATTCTTGTCCATTGCTTTGATACATTTATTTTTGAAAGATTTTTGTGAAACACATGAATTATTTGAGTATTTGTGGATTTGTAATTGTTATTCATTGTTTGTCTATAAGAATGGACAGTTAAACCTCGTAATGGGGATGTGAATTGTAATGGATGATTTTAATTTTGACATGATGAATTAATTGGATTAAATATTTGGTTTTGTTCTTAGGGTTTATTATTTGTAATTCTTGTTTTATGATTTGACAAATTGAATAACTTAATTTCAATGCACAATACAGTATCTAGAGATATGACTTTGTGTGTGGATTAAATATTAGGTTAGAGTTTGCTTATGATCCTAACATGTTCATAGGATCTCTAAGTCTAATGGAAGCGATCAAATTTGATTTTATGAGACGGCCAAAATCGGTCTCCTATGATGAAATCCGTCTCCTATAAGGTTAAAAAGTCATCTCCTAAAATGTGGTCTCCTATGAGAAACTTTAGGAGACGATTTTTGAGCGGTCCCTATAATCTGTCTTAGAAGACTAAAATTACTATATCTTATAATAAATACTCATGAAGTTTTCTCATATTATTTAACATAGGAGACAACTTTTATTTGACCGTCTCCTAAAGCCAATTTTCTTGTAGTGTCTTAAAGGTTATTAAGGCGTGATATGTCGTTATGTAACAACATGTTCTACAAATCTCTACCCTAAACCTTGGCCAACTCTCGACGGAAGAATCGAGTAGTCTTCAACCAGGTAACATTAAACCAATGTTGTGTTTGGGAATATGTATATGATTTGAAGTTCGTCATTTGAAATTCAAGATTTGAAATACTGTATTTCAAATACAAATATAATTTTTGAAAGATCATAGAATTTCAAATGACAAGATAAGAGTTGTCATTTGAAATCTCATGTTTTAAGCATGTTTTGAAAGATATTGGGTTTGACTCAAATCCAAATCCAAATTCATGAAGTTTCCAAACACCTCATTGACTCAAATCCAACATTTCATTTAAAAAGTTTATTCTTCACTAAAATCACACTGGTACATATGACAACTAAATTGGTCCATATATAACGTGGTTGATTCTTATTATATTTTTTTTTTGAAAGGAGCTACACAACAGGGGGTACCTTTTCCCTATCCCATAACCCCACCACACCCCACCCAAAATCTACACTCCATACCACCGACAAGGATACTCGAACCCAAGATCTCAAAGAGAATCTCAAATGCTTAAACGATTTGGCCCGCATGTCTTTGGTTGATCCTTAATTTAGTTGATAACCTAATCAAATTAACAGAGAATATATTATATACCAAACACTTGACCTGATTGGACTCGCCTTGACATTAGATAAGAAGATTGATACGACAACGCAATGTTTTGTATGATGTGTCATGCACACGTGTCAAAAAAAATTTAACATAACACTTGAAAACCGATTACAACCGATTGAGTCGGTTTAATAAATAAAAAATGAATTACAGGGGTTTAAATAATGTAAAACCCTAATTAGAAACTAAATCCAATGGAGCATAAATAAATTAAGTGTGAAAGAATAACTTACTAATTAAACCATTTTTTGTCGTGCTTGAGCCATTGTAAACCAATTTTATTATTAACTAAACTCACCCAACCGGCTCTAGCCGATTTTCATGTGCTACGTCAGCATTTGCTAACACGTCCGACATGCCACATCAGATACATAGTCCACGTGTTCATGTCACGTCATCATACCTTTAAATTTTTTCATCATTCACAGCTAAAATGACATCGTTTTGGTTGTCTGTGATGTAAAATAATAATGAAATGTAGAGTTTTGTATGATGTGTCATGCACACGTGTCAAAAAACTTTAACGTAGCAATTGAAAACCAGTTACAACCGATAGAGTGAGTTTAATTAATAAAATAATAATTGACAGGGGTTGATCAAATAATGCAAAACACTAATAAGAGACTAAATCCAAAAACAAAAACGAATTATCTAACCCTAACAAATACTCCCTCCGTCCCAAAATGAGTGTCCTCTTTCCTTTTCTAGCAAGTTAGTTATGTATATTTTGTTAATAATATTCATATAACTTGTTAGTTAATATCTCACAACACATGATCATGAGGATACAATAGTAAACATAGCACACTAACTAATTTATGCTTAATTGTTCTCAAAATAGAAAGGACACTCATGTAGGGACAAAGGGAGTAATTAACATGATACCGGCCCATTTGCTAACATGTTCAACATGCCACATTAGATACATAGTCTACATGTTCATGCCACGTCATCATACCGTTTAATATTTTTCATCATTCGCAGCCAAAATGACATCATTTTGGTTGTCTATAATGTACAAATAATAATGAAATGCAGCGTTTTGTATGATGCGTCATGCACACAAATCAAAAAAATTTAACGTAGCACTTGAAAACCAATTACAACCGATTGAGTAAAAAAAACGTGAAAGAATAACTTACTAATTAGTTGTTGCTTTGAAGAGATGTTGGAGAGAGTTCTTGGTAGCTATATCATCCCATTCCAATTGGCTCCACCATGCTTCTTCTCCTCTTATCTCCGTCATGGTGTTTGCATTTTGGATACTAAGTGGTAGCTTCTTCAGCACTGGACAATTCCTCACTGTTATTTCCCGAAGCTTTGGAAGAACACATTGATCAACAACTCCGACATATTGAAACAACTCTTCTAATCTATAACAATCCCATATTTCAATTTCTTGGAGGTTTCCGAGGCTTTGAATTAGGCCACCACGATCACCAACAGTGAGTAAGTACTTCATTGAGTGACATTTCCACAGCTTCATGGTTCTTAGTTTCGAAAACTTGAGTCCAAGACGACCAACTATGGACTCTGTTATGCCCTCCGGTGAACGGATGTTGAATAGATGGAGCACTTCCAAATTAGGAAGAAAATCATGACAAGTAGTACCACAAGATCCTCCATTCATGACAGCACCTCTAATGACTAGATGTTTCAAAGCATAAAAAGGAGCATTGTTGTTCATTGCCAACTTTTCTAGCATCCCATCCAATTGTATTTCTCCCCTCAAATCGTCGAGGCACAAGCAGGTTGCATAAACTAACATACCCTCGATGGTCATCCCATTTGTTGGACTGGTGGAATTGATGACTAGCCACTTTTCTCGGCCGCGGCCAAATAGAAGACTTCCGCCATTGGAAATCGCAAATCTTGTCAATCTACTCATCCAAGTAAGATCCACAGAGTCGAGTCTTGCAATGCTTTTTGATCCGATTTGAATGGACAACGAGCGAAGTTTGTTAAGACATCCCAATTCTTCAAAACTAGCATTTCCATCTTCTACCACTTCTCTTACATCCCATCGATAAACACTTTCAATCATGTCAAGGACCTCTAAACATGACAATTGGCACATAACTCCAGCTGGAATCGCTCTTAGATGAGATGTGTATGACAGATCTAGTTTCCATAAGCGGGTCAAGCTTTCTATCCCTCTCGGGAGTTCTGTTATTCCTGTGCCGCTTAGATTCAGCACCTTAAGCCCTTGAAACTGCTGCAAGAATCCTTGGGGGATCTCCTCTAGCCTGTAATTGCCTTGTAAAAACAAGGTACATGCTTGAGAACAGTCCTCAAATTGAAAGTTGTCTGCTGGTAGCATTTTTAGGTTGTTATTCATTAAAGAAACTCTTTTGAAGGATTCTGTGAATTCCACCTCTGAAATGTCAGCCAATCCGATTCCCGACCTAACGAGAGATCTGCATCCCTCTGCCTCAGATGATGCAATCCATATGGCCACATCGCGAACGATATCATGCATCTTCACATATGGCCACATCGCGGATGTACCATCGCCCTGTTCCAACAAGCAAACATCTTTCAAATGTTCTACCATTGCAATCCCGCGATTTAAGGAATCGTCATAGTTCAATCGGGCATCTATCAAGCCTTCCCCCACCCAGCACTCCACAAGTTCGATCACGTCTATAACAAAATCCTCGGGATATAAACAACAGAACAAGAAACAAGATTTGACATTGCTACCTTGCAAGGAGTCATAGCTCCATTTCAAAGGATTAAATACCTCCTTCTCGAGGCCCACAGCTGAAGGTACCGACCTTCTCATCTCGTTCAACGCATCTTTCCACAGCACAACGCTCTCTTTTCTTCTCATAGCCGCCCCCATTGTGATGATTGCCAAAGGCAAGCCACAACATTCTCTAACAATTGCTTGTGCAAGCGGTAGTATCTGTTCTGAATCGACCACCTCCCCGACCCTTGTACTAAACAACTTCCAAGCTTCCTCATCATCCAAAACGACCACTTTGAACTCCCTATCCATGTTCATTTGCGTGCAAATCGCTCTTGAGCGAGATGTCAACAAGATCTTGTAACCCATGTGAACTTCCGGCCTTGGGATGCCCAATTTGTCCAAATCAATACGCTCCCAAACATCATCTAAGATGAGAAGAAACTTGTCTTCCCTCATAAGCCTCTGGTGCAGCCGAATAGCCATCGTCTCCTCATCGCCTTCTCTCGCTGATAGATTCAGTCTCTCTGCTATGCGCGTTTGGACTCTTTTCAAGCTCATCTCTTTGGAGACGGTCGCCCAAATCACCTTCCCGAAAGGCTGGGACGTCGACGATGAGCTCTCGAGCTTGTTGTTGAGGTTTTTGACCAGGGTGGTCTTCCCCACTCCCCCCATACCCCAAACACCAACCGTTCGAACTTCAGGCTCCTCCAGGAGCACCGTAATTTTGGCCAGGTTTTGCGACGCAGTTGTTTGATCCTCAACGGAAGGTCCAGGCATGTGCTCCACCACTTTTGCTTGATCATGATCGACGGCCACTACTTGAGCTGGATAGCTGTCGCCACTCGTTAGTCTCTCTACCTCCTTCAGAGTCTTGGCCACTTTCCTACTTAGACCGCACTTAAAGAAGCACCCCGAGACACCTGGATCGTTGTTGGTGAGCACACCAGGTTGGAGTGGATCAGCTACAGACATAACACTCTCAACATCTCTGAGCCATTCTTGGATCTGAGGTGTAGGTAAGTTGCCATTTTGGTTTGCGGCTTCGAGCTCCGAGACAACGTTGTCTTTGAGATCTTTCAAGGTCATCTTCTTGCGATCGAGGGCGTTGAGATTCGACTGCAGCCGGAAAAAGTTGTTGGTGTGACGATAGATGGGCCGGCAAATGAATTTACCGCACTCCACCAAGGCTGAGACAACAGAAGCTACTGCACCTACCACCTCCATGGCAGCAGATTATGATTATTGAAAAGAAATATATGGTGTGCTTTTTGGTCTCAGGCCGGAAGCAGGGAAGTATCGATCCATCCACGAACGCAAATTTGTATAAAGATAAGGGTAAAGAGAAAAATGTTTCTCAGCCACCATATCAGTGGCTCACCCTCAGCCAACAACTTCTAAACCATTTGATCTGTCCATTAAATCTTCACCCTATGTAGAGTCCCTAAAATTGGAAAATAAACAAAAACATATAATGAACAAAGATTATTTCTGTGGAAATTTTTGCTAAACTATTACTTTTTAGTGAAATCTGAAAACCATGGCCCCCTTATCTTATCCTCACCTTGACTTTGGTTCCTTAATTTATGGGTGTCATTATCAGTTGCCACTGTGTATTAATTGTCTTCACTCTGTTACTGATAGCCACTCTTTCATTTTTCTTAGCAACATGCGAATTGTGATCCATTTTCCAAGCAGCAGCTGTTTGCAATTACTCCTGATATTCGTCTTCAAGGCAAAACTTTACTGCTCATCTTCACCTGCTCCTACCTACTTGATTTGAGTTACACTCTCTGATCTATGCTTGTTTGCTCTTCTTTTGTTTTATCTTGTGTTGATTGTTTTGCTAATTTCTTAATAACCCTACTCTCTATCTAGTTTCATCTTGTATAATATGGATCAACTTGAATACGACACATTTTGTAATTGTATTGAAACATTAAATACGAACACGACATGTTTAATTGAATTGGCCAACTTGACCCAACACGACACAAGCCACACATCAAGAACAACACATTTGGCACAACATTCCAAAACAAGCTTGAAACGACACGACTTATAACAATAAAATATCATAACTTATTTTACATAATTACGTAAAGATAAAAAAAACATATAAACAAAAAGGCTAGTGATTTTTTTTTCAACCAGTAAATGAGCATATACTAATAATCAAATAATATAAATAATTGAACATAAATTGTTATACACTAATAAATTTACCAAATGAAACAAGTATATATGAAGTATTATTTTTATCAACTTACCATACTCTTAATAGGTATTATTTTTCTTAAGAGTTGTTTTTTCTTATATACAGACATATGTAATACAAGTTTGATCTAATTATAGTACAATAAGTTAAAAATTATTTGACTTAAATTAAGTTGACAAAAAACTATGACACATCAATATAAAAATTTGAATCTAACAAATATTAGTGAAAGTTTTATGTTGTGTAATCTCATTATTGCCTATTGGTTTGGCTTAACTTGAGCCAAAAATACTATGCCTTAAATTGTTTTTCCTCAATTAAATATATATTTGTTTTATTATTATTATTACAAATTAAATTAAAAAAATTAATATATATATATAGTGAATAAAAATAACGACAAATAAATATCAAAATAATAGTAAATTGATAATAAATACATAAATATAGTCCACACCCGAGCATAGTCGGGTCACAAAACTAGTTAAAATGAAAGAAGGACACGTGTCATTCAATTGGCAATTGAAGTGAAACGTGTCACTCAATTAGGGTAGTGCTTAGGAATTATATATATATATATATATATACTAATTTTATAACCAGGCATTGCTCGGGTTTTATTATCAGAATGTGTTCAATAGTTTAATTTATTTTATGTTGACTGAGAAGTTAATTTTACATTGAATCGTGAACTATACTTTTATGATTCATGTGAAAGTACTCTGATAAAATCTTTTAAATGAAAAAGAAAATGAGGAAAATACTTTAATCAAATTTCAAATAAGGAAAATGAAAAGGGCAGTAATCTTCAAAAGTTGTAAAATTCTTATACCAAATATCGTTTAATTTGATCATCCATACCTAAAAATAATAACACTATTCTTTCAATAAAATAAAAAAGTAAATAGATCAAACTCCGACGTAGTCAAATAAGCAAATAACATAAAAGAACAAAGTCTGTATTTTTTTAGTAAGCACCAACATGCATTACAATAACAAAAGAGTTATTACAAAAACCAGGTGTTTCCATAACCCATGCATCCCTAACATTCCAAAAATAAAAAAAAACAACCTATGAGCTTCTTCTACATGTTTTCTATCAACTAAACTATTCGCTGAACTACAAAAGAAAACATTAAGTATCCAAATTATATTTATAACAAAATATATCTTCAACTCATCAAGTCTTCTCCGATCCTTTCTCCTTTTTAATCCACTTGAAAATAGAGGCAGTATATGAGAAAAGCTGGCTGAGTAAAATTGTAGTGAACAACAAATAATAGATAGAGAGTATTCAACTAAGGCATAACTGTTGTAATTATAATATAAAATGTCTATCCACTACTTAGACTTAGCCACTAAGGATTGAATCTCATCCCTAGGATTGTAGGCTTAATCACATCCGTCCATTTCTTGACTTCATTCACTATATATAGCGTAGCTCATATGTAATAGATGTAGCTGTGATTTTGAGTAAAAGGCTTCATGCCGTATATACATATATGAAAAAGTATCTTGATCTCTCCAACTCCTTTCTTGTATTTCTCTTCATCATTCGCTAGTTATTATTTAATTTCTAACACTTTATTAGCACGAGGCTCTGTCATTGTAACACTTCTCTTAGTATATTGTAAATTTCTCTTGAAGTTTATAATCTCCTAAGAGTATAGTGGAACCTGAATTTTTATTTTCCTCTTAGCATCTGCAATTTCGGGTAATAATTTATTGGCTATATTCTTTTCTGATTCAAATACTATTATAGTTGTTTGTATCGTTATAATTATGTATACACATAAAAATTATCTTATTTGAGTTGAGTACAATTA
This sequence comes from Pelargonium myrrhifolium, assembly GCA_036897405.1. Lineage (NCBI taxonomy): Eukaryota > Viridiplantae > Streptophyta > Magnoliopsida > Geraniales > Geraniaceae > Pelargonium > Pelargonium myrrhifolium. The sequence continues at coordinate 1,169 of JAYMTK010003224.1, read as the reverse complement.
ATTTTTGTTATAATTTGTGCTAATACAACTAAATGATTTTTCATTAACATTGTTAATACATATTTTGTCGATTTAATCAATTTCGAATTCTTGTTTTCTTTTCCTTCTTTTTAGTTATTATTATGTCATCTTGTATCTGACTACAATAATGATCCACTGATGAAAAAAATTATGAATTACGTCCGACCGGTTCTGTTCCATTCCCTAAAGTGAATGTTGTAGCATATAAGTATATGTATGATTGCGGTCGTGGCCGTGGATATTCACATGAATATAATAATGGTTGTGGTCAAGACTGATGCAGAAATAAATTTTGGCATCAGGATGATCATATTAAAAAGTGACCCATGAAAGAGAAAATACTCCATATGATGAGTTTTTCAAAGTGATTGAAAATTCTTATTACATATAAGCAATAAAATAGAATCGCAAAGAAATTATAGCACATCCAAATATTTCGTTGATATTTATCAAAGACTCCTTAAAGGAGAAAAGAAAAGAAATAAAGAATTCAATTTTGTTTATCACGGTGATAATGATCATTACTCATACTTAACACACTTTGATATTGCACTTGTCTTTGTTGTTTCATTCATAATTGCACAATATTTGTTTATTGAGAAACTCTAATATTTGAGTATATCTATCGATGAATTTCAATTTTTTTTTGGTGCTATTTTGTTATTTGATTTCCATTGCCTCAAATATTTGTTTAGTTACTTGGATTGGAGTGTTTGACTCTAAAAATGTTGTATCAGCTTGAATTGTTTTATTAAATTACTATGTTGTGGGAACCTTTTGGTAATATTGCTAGAGTCGATTATAATCGTATTCACGACATTGAACTACATTTTACGCTGAAGTTAGAATAATATATCAAAGTTTAATACTTTCGTGTATTTTGATTACTGCTGCCAAGTTTTATAATCCTCTATGGTGAAAATGTTTGTGTTGATACCATGTAATTTTGGTTAATGAATAGATATGGAAATTTCGCATCTTTACGGTGATCATTCCAAAATGGATTTTGAAGACATATGTTTAGCAGATAGTGGTACTACACACACTATACTCAGAAGCGAGATATATTTCTCAAGTTTGACAAAATCCAAAGCAAATGTCAAAACAATTGCAGGCATTGCAAATGTAATTGAAGCCTCCGGAAGAGC
>JAYMTK010003223.1:0-12561 GCA_036897405.1 Pelargonium myrrhifolium | reverse complement strand
AGTGACACTTATTTTGAAACAAAAATTAGACTCTAAAACGACACTTATTTTGAAACGGAAGTAGTATAAGTTATTTCTCTTCAAAAAAAAAAAAATAGTACGTCTTGAAACTATTAATCCGGTAGAAAAAGCTTATGAAGAGAAGAAGATAGTTGTTTCCTATTTTGTAACTCTCTTTTGTTGTAACATTATTAGTCGGTTATACATATCATTTCGTTTGTGTTTATACTAAAAGTAAAATGTGTATCAGTTGACTGATACAACTTTATATCAATTGCAACTTAACCAAGTCAATGAGGTGATTGCACCTCATTAAATTTCACTTATACCCACCAAAGTGAATTTGTGGGAGCGGAGGGACCCGTCTGGATCTATGATTTCAAATGAGATGTCATCACTTTATTAGTGAAACGGATATAAAATTATATCAGTCAGCTGATAGATATATTACTCTTATACTAATATCATTAAAACAAACTTTATAAAACCCTTACCATATATATGAACAAGATTGGTCAACAAAATTTACGTGTGTACAAGTGTATTCAACTTTGGTTATATAATTATATCAAAATTCTATGAAGAAATGTTGAGTTCTTAATTCCTATGCATTTATCTAATTTTGGAATTATGAATAGTATTTTAACCAAATTCAGGTTTGTTGCAGTGGTCCACAACAGAAATTTATTGTACCGAAGAATTTCTGGTATATCTGACATGCAATATTTCCACCATATTGAAAGAAAAAAAAAATGAAAATAACTACATTAACGGTCAATAAAAAATAAGTAAGTCTTAGTTTATTTTGACAAGGAGTATAGTTATATATATGTCGAAAATAATCATACAAAAAAAGTATTCGTATAAAATGACATGTCAATGAAAGAGATGACAAAAATTATATTTTGATAATTTGACCAAATTAATTACAATGGTTCAAGTGTATAACATTCTTATAAATCGGACTATTCGTGTTATTTTGATAATTTGACCAAATTAATTACAATGGTTCAAGTGTATAACATTTCTTATAAATCGGACTATTCGTGTCAAAAATTTATGACAAGACAATAATATCTTCTATGTTGAAGTGTTAATTTGTTTAAACTTGATTCTGAACAAAAAATTTTTTACTGACTTTGTATAAAATTTGAGACAAATATCAGCGTGTGACTAGTTCTCAACTGGTGGATCAGTCTGATTCTTGAATAGCTTACGACAACCATCATTTCTAATAATACAAAACCTAAAAAAATCGTCCAAATTTTAAATTTCATTTTGAAACATATTAGTTTCAAAGTTGTTGTACCAAAATTGTAAATCAATGGAAAAGTTCAAAAAGAGTTTCTGATCATAATGAGGAGTTAGACACAGACTATACAAACATGAGTAGTGTATAGAAGAAAAAATATGTAGTTCTCAACCTAACGTGCCATGCACGCCATTTCAAAATTCACCATAAAAAGATACTATACACTGTTGCATGGTCAGCCATTAATGACAATTTGAACCTTTGACACAACAATCTCCATGAAAATGAAACATGACCTGGCATTTTAAGCAAATGGGACACACACAACACTAATTGCACAAAGAAAATTTCAGCTTTTTCATGTTCATTGGTCCAAATCCAACGGTCAAAAAATCACTATCAAATTTTTTATATGCCAAACATGAAGGTCAAGAACAAGGAATTTTGAGAAACATAGCACAAAAATCATATATTTCACGTGGAGAAAAAAAGAAAGATCCCGCTTAAGAGATATGAATTGAGACTTAGGAAAGTCAATGAACTTGAAAGTGCAAACAGCTCGTTCTGGTACATTTTTTTCAGTGTCTTTTGACTGAATTTAAGTCATTAACTCTTTAGCTGAGACTTGCATACGATTACAATCTCACACCCGAGAAATATAATAGTTACGGATTCCTACTGCACGTGGTGTATGATTCGTTGAGTACAACAACCAAGTCATTTCCCGAACATGAATCTATCAACAAAACTCTTTGGGATCTTCTTGTGGAAGAGGAAGAGATTGCCATCCTGTGCAATGTTGAAGAACATGCTTGAGATCATCTGAGGGAGCTTCTACAGTCCAATTGGGGTAGTGTTCACTGGGATGGAACATGTTGTGCCCACCGGCCTCCATCAAACCCGGTTTTGTTCCTGTTGAGAACAAGTCTCCTTCGGACTTGATGCAACCCGTTCCTGCCTCCTCCTTGTCGCCCGCCTACAAAAACACGACAAAAATATATCTTAGTTAGTTATATCCTCATTAACATGTGTTGTAACAAACTCAAAAGATGTTACTAACTTATTGTAGGTATACTATAGGTATTTCAGACATAACTAACTTCCTAAAAAAGGAACGAGAACACTACGTGAACTTATTTTGAGACGGAGGGAGTATATACTTTCTCTGTCCCAAAATGAATGTCTACGTTCGTAGAAATTAAGGATAAGTTAGTTAGAGTTGATTTTCCTTCCTACCCCCAAGTGCTCTCGTTGTACAGCTAACTTGTCATAGAGATATTATTGGTAATTCACGCAGATAACTCATTTTGGAACATAGCGACTACATGTCAAGCTTACGCAGGTTGAAACTCAATTGTTGATTGGCATGTGACGGGCTGCGTAAATGGGAAGCAGTTTCTATATTGGATACCAAAGTCAAACAATAGGTTTGTAAGTTATGCAGAACACTCCAACACACACTGTTAAGTCATGCTTGCAAGTAATTAACTCGAGAAGTTCGTTTTGAAGCACACGAAGGTTCATAATCAACATATATATGCATTTGTGCGTCATAATATGAATCGTCACAGACCCAACAGTTTTGGATCTTTGTTTTGCAAACTCTTCCATCCATTGAGGACAAGGACTTGTAACTAATGCTTTTGGTGCTTCTAATTCGTCGGTTTAAGGGTTGGAACATGTAGTTTTCAGGACAGTGACGTGCCAGCTAAGTTTGGTTTATGTGTAGATAGATAATAATGTGAAGTAACAATAATGATGAAGAGGACACTATATGCTTATATATTTTGCTCCATTGACCAAAGAGTTGCTCTATATTTATAAATCCAACGTAGCAATAGTGTACAAAACTTCTTTAACACATTCGGATTTTGACAAAGTTGATAAGACATTTATGTCTTTAACTACTAGAATTGTATCAGTTCATGGTTTCAACCTTTAGTTTTCAGATTTAGCGAAAGTGGATCTATAGTCAAGAATCAATTAAAAGTAGCGACGTAGAAGTAAATATCTATCAAGACGAGTCTTTTGTAAGAAATGCAAAGAGATTTGACTTACCTTCTCTGTGAGATACTTGAATGCCACTTTCTTCTGCCCCGCTTCGTATATATTGCTCTGAGAGTATATCTGATATCAAAACAGAAATCACAAATACATTTAACACAAAACACCGTCAAATAGGGCTTGTAATAGCTAATGTTAAGAGCTAAGGTAGCGTTTCGATTAAGTTTTTTGGAATGAGAATGAGAATATTCAAGAACGGCAGTCACTTTCGTGACCATAAAGCCCTAATCAGAAATTCTCATTTCGATTCTTGATTTCCATTCTTGAACAGAATTTCTAATCCAAACGCTACCTAATTAAGAACATAGTCTCTACTACCTGTGAATCAACACTCGCGCAAAGAGCATAAATGCCCCAGTTTCTGGTGTAATTGTTGTACAGATGTACTTTAGCGAATCTAACTCGAGGATGCCTCTGTCGAGTCCCGTCAAAGAAACAATGATGAATTGTAACGCGAATGGACCTATCACCAACGTGAGATGGATCTGCTCCTATAAGCATTGTCTTATCGTGCTGGGAAAACCGACACCTGATCAAGCAATAGTACGAGGCAATAATTACAATTCACGAGTAACGAAAAAGTACTGAAGTTACCAAATAATGGAAGGTTTGCTCACCTAGAAATGGTAATATCTGTGCTTTCTCGAGTGATATCTATCAGTCCGTCGTGATAGTTACTGAGGCTGCAACGATCTATCCAAATGTGCTTCGAATGGGGTTTGATCTGAATGGCATCAGCATCTGGTCCGGTGCCACCTTCGAACTCTAGATTGCATACAATTATATGCTCGCATTCCTTGAGCCTTAGGCCTTTTCCGGTTAGCTTTATCCTTTGCCCCCGGCCGTCAAGAGTCTTGTAAGACGAGACACTCAAGAAAGATTGGAGGTGAATTGTTCCTGATACGTCAAACACAATCCAAAGCGGTTCTTTCTTGCGACATCCATCTCTAAGCGATCCTGGTCCATCATCTACATTGCATAAAAGAAACAACAAATGCAAGTTTTGATTAAGAACCTATACAACTTTATGTATAATGTACATTGTTTTGAAGCTTCGCTATTAAGAAGAAAAAAAAACACCTAGTGCATGAGGTTTCCACGAATCCCACCGTTGTGGGCTCTAGAGGTTGTTTTCTTGAAATGAAACATGAGGTCACAAGACAACAACTCTACCATTCCGCAACACATGTTTTGGGAATCGAATGCCAACTTAAAATGCGAAATCAACTTCCAAAATGGCAAGCTTCCCACTGTTATATGAGGAGGGTCATTTTGTTCGCAACCTTACCCTACTTTGCATAGAGCTGTTTTTCTGACTTGAACGTTTGACCTTAACACAACAAGCGTACCGTTGAGCTAAGACTGACCCTCCAAAATCAGCTTTCCCAATCAAACAAAACCCGTCAATGCTCAAACTTCAACCCACCCACAATTTCAATTTCAATTTCAACAAAAACCCTCCAAACCCAGATACAACAAACTTACTGCTGCGCCAAAAGCTAACCCTCCAAAATCAGCTTCCCAAATCCAACAAAAACCCATCAAAACCCAAACTTCAAAACCACCCACAATTTCAATTTCAATTTCAACAAAAACCCAATATTTCAATTTTCAACTTTTCTTCTCCATAGACTCTAAACAATCTCCCAAAGGAGCAATCAAGTCCCAACCTTGCAAAATTCACTACAAAACACTAGTGTGCAATGAAAACCAAGAATATATACCCATTACTAAGACAAAAAAAAAAAAAAAAAAAAAAATCATAACTTAAACCTTGGATTCTGATTCCTGATTCTCATTCCTCAACAAAAATTGCTAATTATGCAAAAAAGTAAATCAAATCGAAAAAACCCTAGAAATGAAATAGATATTTACCAGCTAAAGTAGTGACCCGATAAATTGGACCGTTGAGGCCACCGACGGCGAAGCGACCAAAACCCTCGGCCTTGCCGGCGAGAGATCGCAAGCTAGAGTCGACGTGAGCGTACGGAAGCGAAACCATCGTCGTCTAGAATTGAAATTGACGGTGATGATGATGAGGGAGGAGCGTTATCGGAGGGTCCATATTTAAAGGAGAAGGAGCTGGAGTTAGAATTGGGAAATTTGACCGTTAGGTCTGTTACTTGTTGCCGTGGTGGTTTTCCGATTTAAATTGATGACAGAGACGGTTCTTGAATTGTTCGCAACGGAAACAGAGTTGCTCTGTTTCTGTTACTACTTTTGAGTACCGACAGTTTTTTTTTTTGTCTTGTAGCTGTTGTTTAAATGAGTTAGTTGGCAGTTATTTTACAACTAACTCAGATATTATTGTCTATATAAATAACATTATTGATTTTGCAACACATGTGATGGTTATTGGTGAAGGAATTGTGTGGCTAATTTTAGAAGTAGACACAAGATATTTTAACCTTTTATTTTAATTAAAATATGATTGAAAACATATCATTTTAGTTTCTTAAATGTTTATCTTGTTTTAGTTTGAGCATCAAACTATTTATATTAGTCCAATTTGATCATGGATTTTGTTATTTTATTTCAAATTTGGGACAAAATGTAGCATTTAACTCGGTAAAAATTGCAAATGAAATCAACTAAATAAGATTGTATAATTGAGCCTTCATTATTCTACTCTATTAGTTCATATAAAACTTTAAACAACTATTGTCTTAGAACCAAGAAAAATAATAAGTTATAAATTGTGAAATTGAAGATTTGGTTGTCCCACATCGGAAATATATAAGAAACATGGAGTGAATAACTAGTATATAAAGTTGTCATTGTGTCCCACATCGGAAAAGTGAAGAAATCTTTGAGAGATGAATCACTGAATCACTATATAATGCTTAGTCTTTTCTTATTCTTATATTGTGAAATAGTGATTGCTATAGTGATTGCTATTAGTTATTGTTATTAGTTATTAAAAATTTGTTTGTAACTCATGAGAAATGAATGAACATTTGAGATAAAAATAAGAAGAGAGCTTCAAATCGTTAAACATGATGAGGTGGCAACACCTAATGTCTTCTCACCAAGTTTAACACATACATATGTTGATTTCAAATATATTTTATGGTAAATTTAATAAGTTAAATGTTGTGTGATAAAAATGGTAATAAAAAATGTCTTGTCAAGTATCATTTCAGGAAACAAATACAAATTGGACAAATTCGAAATAAAACACCAATTTGATCACCAATTTGAAACGAGATTAATATAGGTCAAATTGACAAAATGATTTTTTTATTTTATTTTTGATAGTGATAAGGGAAAATTGCACATGACCTCCTGTATTTTACGCGTTTTGCACATGTACACTCTAAAATTTTATTTTAACTTTCGGCTTTCCTGTACTATACCAGTGGGCCTTTACGTCACAGACTATTATATTTTTAACGGTAAATTCAGTTTTTGATCATGTGTCGTTCACAATTGCACATGACAAAATTTTATTCAAAAATGTCCATTTTGCCCTTTTTCTTTAACATTCAAGAACTCGTTTTTCCCTCTTCAAACATTCAAGTATTCTTGAATGGTAAAGAAGAATGACAAAATGAGCATTTCTAAATAAAAATTCGTTATATGCATGGCACATGATAAAAAATGAAATATTTTGTTAAAAAATAGAATATTTTATGATAGAGAGGCCCCTAGCATAATACAGGGTAGCCGAAAGTTAAAATAAAACTTTAACGTATACATGTGCAAAACGTGTAAACTACAAGGGGTCATGTGCAATTATCCCATAAAATAATTATAAAATTACAGTTTAGTAAAATATATATATATATATATATATATATTTTTTTTTTTGCGGGAAATGTTACCGCTTCAAGCGCCTAACAGCACTGTAGAGACCAAAATCACCACCGTGTCCGCCATTTTTTCCGTTCACTGAGCTCAAGCCACCACCTCCGAGCTACATAATCACTATCACATAATCCACTCCCTTATCACAATGTTCATCATCAACATATATGGAAGGTAATCAATTTCTCAATCTCAGTTTCTTTTTCATTTTCTTATCGTCTGTTTGGTTCCCGAGAAAACGACAGAAAACAATGGAAATCATAGAGATCTGACATTTTGATTGTGTTGATCTGCTTCGTGAAGGACGAGAGATCGATCTAGAGAAAGGTCTCGGCATGCGTCGTTCTTCATCGAAGCTGTTCAACACTGGATCTCCGCAAAAACCGTCGTCTCCTCTGCAGCTCCTGTCCAGTTCCAGCAAGTCGCTGCTCGTGTCCAATTCGAGCAAGTCTCTGGTTCTGTCCAATTCCGGGAAGCGGATCGATCAGGCCGGGAAGAAGTTGTATGTGAAGCAGGTCACCGGCCGGCACAACGACACCGAGCTCCACTTGGCCGCGCGACGGGGCGATCTCGCCGCCGTGCGACAGCTTCTCGGAGAGATCGATGCTCAGATGGTCGGGACGCTTCACGCGGCGGATTTCGATGCTGAGGTTGCGGGAATTAGGTCTGCGATTGTGAATGAGGTGAATGAATTGGGGGAGACGGCTCTCTTCACTGCTGCTGAGAGAGGGCATCTTGATGTGGTGAAGGAGCTGTTGCAGTATTCAACTAAAGCGGGCATTACAGCGAAGAATCAGTCCGGTTTCGATCCGCTGCACATTGCTGCTGTTAAAGGTCATGAAGGTAATGATCTGATCTAATTTTGGCTTTGATTTTGTTCAAATTCATTTGCATTTTAGATCTCATTGCATCTCTAATGCTCATAATTATCTTATAACAAGTGATAATTTAGATAGGTTGAGATAGGCATGAGCATTTGGTGGGAGAGTGATGATTTGTTGAGTGTGAGATCATGCTTGTTGAGGAACTTGGTCTAAACTCGTCATGTCTGAACTTGTGTTCTTGATTGTTGTGACCTGGACTCATGTTTGTTTTTGTTTGTAACACTTGGCTAATACAGGAGATCCTCTGCGTCTAGGAACTTAATGGTTAGGTCCCACTCGAGTCTCGACATGTCGTGACATGTGGTTTTTGATTGTTGTCAAGTGAAGGCTTAACTGGTGCGTGTATGTTTAAACTCGTAGTTTTGTCACGCCTGATTGAGCTAGACTTATTTTTGCTTCTTGGACTAGATGATCTCGCTATATGGGACTCCAAGTGAGTTGTAGTTACTCGCCATAATTGATGCATCATGAGGGGGCTAATTTAGAATCTTGGTGTTGGTTACTTTCTATAGCAATGTTTTGCTCTACCAATAATGGAAGAGAGGAGCAAGAATCGCAATATGGAGTAATGTGTTTAAACTTTGAAGTGCACTATTTCTCAAGAAGTTAAATTGTATAGAGGATGTAACTTTGGCTATGACAAATGGCAATGAATTAGCTAATCTTATGTTTCTTAAAGATTTGTAAAATCAACAGCCGATGCACAAGAAAGAACTGGACTAGTTTCATGAGCTACGAACTCTTTAGTGGCAAAGATTTTGTTGGCTTAAGTCTCTCGAGTGCCATTTTACAATTTGGCAAAGGCTGTTACAGTAATAAGGTTTTTTAAGATTCAATTTCTAATCAATTGTAGCTTTGGAGATATGTTGTGTCCATTAGGGGAATGGTTTGGGTTTTAGAATTGTCTTTTTGGTCTCTATTATTGTTCCCAAGTTTATTGATGTTACCTCTGGCACGTTTTTTCGCATTATGTTCTTCAGCAGAAAGTACAAAACTGGGTCACTACAGTTCCATAACTACCTTTTGCAGCCATTGTTCAGGTACTACTGGAATATGACCCGGGGCTAAGCAAGACGGTTGGCCAATCCAATGCTACCCCTCTCATATCTGCAGCTGCTCGGGGGCATACAGCAATAGTTCAGGAATTGCTTTCAAAAGATCCCAGCATAGTAGAAATAACAAGATCCAACGGAAAGAATGCATTGCACCTGGCTGCTCGCCAGGGTCATGTGGACATTGTGAAAATGTTACTTGAAAAGGATCCACAACTAGCTCGAAGAACAGACAAGAAGGGCCAGACCGCATTGCATATGGCTGTGAAAGGGGTTAGCAGTGAAGTGGTGAAGTTGCTTCTTGAAGTAGATGCAGCTATCGTCATGCTTCCAGACAGATTCGGCAATACAGCATTGCATGTAGCCACCAGGAAGAAGCGGGGAGAGGTAATTGATTACCGTTACTGAGTACTTTGAATTTATAATGTTAGCTTTGATGAAAAACAATCTCTATGCAAAACCCGAGTAAGATTGTGTTCATAAATAACCACTCCCAGATCCCACAATGGTGGGAACCTCATGCACTTAGGAGTTAGACCGCCCTTTAAGCTCCGCAGGATGCCATAAGAAAACTCACTTTTGCTCATGCATGAGAAGAGTCATACACACTAGAGCTGACAATTTGGACCTGAATCTGTGAGCACCCGAAATCCAGCCCTCATTTTTTGCAGGTTTGGGTCGCATATGGATCCGATTAACTTTTGGGTTGGTTCACAGTGAAAACTGCAGGTTGGGTCGGGGGGCAGGCCAGCACTCATCTGCACATTTTATATGTAAAACCCGCACACTAATCTGACCCGTGGCTCAAAACCCACAAGTCGCACCTTTTGCAGGGCGAGTTCAGGTTTGGTCTTTTCAACCCGAACATGGAAACCCGACTTGAACCCAATCTAAAACCCGAATTGCCAGCTCACACACCATAGTTATTGTATATTTGTGCTGCTAAATGCACTGGAATTGACCTTCCCATTATGAGAAATCGAGTTTTCCCTGATAGTACAATTCAGGCTTAGCATAATTGCTGCTTTTATAGGCTATTACAACAATATCCTACTTTTTCATTTTTAGATTTTCATGATAGCTTTAAATAGAAGCGTAATAGTATGACTTACAAATATGTATGCACTAATCTTGACACTTCGTTTTCTGCAGATAGTGAATGTGCTGTTACTTCTACCCGACACCAATGTCAATGCGCTAACAAGAGAACATAAAACACCACTGGACATAGCTGAAGGACTAGCCCCATCGGAAGAGACCTTGGATATAAAAGAGTGCTTGACTAGTTACGGCGCAGTCAAAGCAAATCAACTTAACCAGCCAAAATACGAGCTCAGGAAATACGTAACAGAGCTCAAGAAAGACGTACAAAGCCAGCTCTTACAAACCCGCAAAACCAACAAGAATGTGAATGGAATCGCCAAGGAGCTCCGGAAGCTCCACCGGGAAGGAATCAACAATGCCACCAATTCAGTAACCGTCGTAGCAGTGCTCTTCGCAACAGTTGCCTTCGCGGCTATATTCACCGTCCCTGGAGGAGACAACGACGCTGGAGTATCTGTTGTCGCGAGCAGCCCATCGTTCCAGATCTTCTTCATCTTCAACGCCATTGCGCTCTTCACTTCACTAGCTGTCGTGGTGGTGCAAATCACGCTTGTCAGAGGGGAAACCAAATCCGAAAGGCGAGTTGTTGAGGTAATCAATAAGTTAATGTGGCTTGCCTCTGTGTGCACTACTGTTGCATTCATTTCTTCATCATACATAGTGGTTGGCCGGCGTCACAGATGGGCAGCGATTCTTGTGACGGTCATAGGGGGAGTTTTAATGGCGAGTGTGCTCGGGACAATGACGTATTATGTGGTGAAGTATAAGAGGATTCGGAAACTGAGGAAGAAGGCGAAGGAGAAGCTGAAGAAGAGCCTGAGCAACATCAGCTCGTGGCGTCCCTCGGAGTCCGAATCGGAGGTGAACCCAATTTATGCCATTTGAGGGTGGTTTTGGGTGCTGATCACAAGGAAAGCTCAAAACAACAGGTAATGGAGCTGTTTCTCTTTTCTTTCAGTTTTGGCCTTTTTTGATGGTTTTGTAAGTTGTGGCTTGGTTAGGTGCAACTACAAATTAATTATAGCTAAAACAAAATTGGAATAGAGAGTTGCTTGTTATTCACGGTAGATTCAATTTTTTCATTTTGAATCGACTTGAAAAAGAAATAATGCCATACCCGAGGGAAGTTTTAAAAGTCGGATCAAAGTCTAATCATCAATCACTCGATTGAGTCATCAGTTCAACTAATCTGATCGATATTATTCAGTGATGCGGTGTCCCAACTTCTTGAAAAATATGGCTCACTCCGTCATAAAATAACTGTTTCGTTTCTTTTTAGAAGTTAATTACTTGGTTATGCATGATTTATCATTATTGGCTTTATAATGAGTTAGTTAATATTATTTGAGTTTGTTACGACACGGTCATGAGTTACAAAAGAAAATGCAAATCATTAACTACATTCTACTTAAAAAAATTCAAAATAGAAACCAAAATACTCATTTTTTTGGATGGAATGAGTAGTTGGCTTGATGGTTCACCAATGAGGTCTTAGTTGAATTGGTCGGTTGAGTCTGGTTTTTCGATCAATGTACAAAAGTAGAAACGATGTTTACATGTTGTGTATATAAATGATTTTATTCAATTTCTACGATAACGCTAGCACCAAATGCAAAATTGACAATTCAGTTTTTGAATTGAAATTTTTTTTTCTCGTATGAGTTGAAAATACTAGATTCTAATATGATATGCATGAGGTGCGAATTCATGCAGGCTAATTGAGTGAGTTGCTTGACACCATATTGAAATATGCACGAGGTTCGAATTCATGAAAGCTAGTTGAATGTGAGTTGCTTGACTCGATTTACATACTTTTACGAAAAATCCGACCCAACCTCGAATTTGACCAATCTTATTTTGTGTGACTTGAACTTGTAAAAGTGCGAGTTAGATTTCGTCTGCCCATAGGTGGGAGAAAATATTTCGGAGATAAAAAGATGGTTTCCAGGGATACAAATTACTTCAACTTGAAATGAGTCTTGAAAACCCAGCGGGTTGGCGTAGTGGTTCAACACTTCGTCCCTTAAGCAAGTGGTTGGGAGTTCGAAACCCATCTTTTGTGGATGGAAAAAACTCATGGGTGAGTCTCCTATCACTTAGTGCGCTGACAGTGGGGCGAGTGGGGATTAGCTTGGGTGTAGTAAAACGGCTTAAAGGTGCTAACCTAACCGCCAGTGTGCGGGTCCACTCAAGACACCCCATGGTATAAACTGAAAAAAGTCTTGAAAGTAGAAGCTGAGGCCCATTGGTCTGGCCCATAACTCCCAATGAGCCCAACCCATGTCTAGAATTATAATTTAGGGGTAAATACAATAAGCACCCCTGAAGTTTGGGGTAAAAACAGTTAACACCCCTAAACTTTGGTCTGGAATGTTAACCACCCCTAAAGTATCAAAAC
>JAYMTK010003222.1:0-12562 GCA_036897405.1 Pelargonium myrrhifolium | reverse complement strand
CCTTTTTTTTTTAGGAAGTTAGTTATGCATGAATTGTCAATAATATCCTCATAATAAGTTAATTAGTATCCACTAACACATGATCATAAAGATACAAAAGTAAATACGTTACGCTAAGTAATTTCTCCAAAAAAAATTTCAAAATAAAAAGAAGTACCTTGTTAAGCGATTCAGTTACGGTCTAATGGAAACAGTGGATAACACTACCCCTGCCAGGAATTCCAAAATCTCCTATCCAAACACCCTCTCTTCGTCGTCAATTTCTGCTACCGCCACATCTGCTCTGCGACAACACCCACAATTCTAGAACGAACATTCTAGAAAGAGAAAAAAAAAAAAAAAAACGATCAAAGCTCATCGTCCAGTGAGATCAACGGACAAATTCTCAGAAATTCAAAACCCTAGCTCTTAATCTTCTAGCTATAGACTCTAGGTTTTCCGGTGAAAAACCATAGCTTCAGTTTCGAAATTCCATGGAGAAACCACTAGTCTCCGACGGCTCGCGGGAACTCCAGTGCGTAGGAAAAATGGAAGTCGTCAGACCAAAGCCTGTCGGTTTCTTCTGCGGCTCCATTCATGTCCCCACCGAAAATTCTCTTCACTCTTTCAATTCTGCTCTGCTTCCTCCGCATCAAACGTAAGTTTGTTGTTTCTCTTGCGATTTCTTTTTTCTTCATTTTTTATTGCAATTATTTATCGATTGATTGATTTCTTACAGTGTGAGTGCACCGCGGTATCGGGAGCTTCCCAGGGAGACTGATCTGAACATGCCACCAGTTGTGCAGAATTTCCCGGAGAAGGTGCTTCCGATTAGCGCCGTGCAGTCTAGGGACACCGGAGGTATGCGTTGTTTTAGTTCTGTTGACATTCATGTTCATGCCAGTAGCAGGAGTTAAATATTGCTACATGCTTGAATTTTCAGTGGTTTTTTAGTTGGAGTTTGTGCAAATTTACTGAAACTTGGTACATTTTGAGTTTTGAGAACTAGGAAATGTGGAATGGTTTTGTCATTTGTGTGGAGTTGTATTTGTAGAGTATGCTGTATGGTTTGAGATATGAGAGTTGTAGTTAAAGTTGTATTTGGAGTAGTTTTTTCTTATGAGAATGAGGATCATTGCTTCATTGCTCTTTTGCCTATTTACATGAAATACTATCTCATGTCTCCTAATTTATTCACAAACTAAGAAATGGAGAAATTATCTAGCAGTATTTATGTGAAGAATTTAAAGAGAAGTAACGTAGAACATTTGAAGATATTCAAAACGTTAGTTGGAATATAAGTGCAAATATTGCCCCAAGCCCATTAGCTTATAGCTATTAGATTCAGAAGAATATTTTTTAATTTATACTGGAATTTTATGTTAGTCACTATTGAATTTAGTTACTAGAATAGAATATTCGATCACACTGTGTGGATTTGGAAGACGTTAGTTGGAATATAATAGCAAATATCACCTCAATTGCATTACGAAAGAGGATAAAATTGAAAATCTTTACATATATGTGTTCTACTAGAATTTTAAGAATTGATTGGACTCTTCCTATTCGTACGTAGTCGTCATGATGACCCAAGAGCATCTCTTGGGTTGACTAGTCCCAAGAAAAAGAATAACCTTTAATTAATACCTTGGAATTTTATGTTAGTCAGTGTCAAGTTTAGTTACTAGAATAGAATATTTGATCACACTGTGTGGATGTGGGGTGGTGTGGTAACAATATCATTAATTAGAGATAGGGAACATAAGTATATGTTTAGGAGTTGCCTTTTCATTTGTTTTGGTAAGGAAGGGAACTCTTCATTTATTTGGATGCTGGTAATTGTTCTAAGGAGGAGGACCGAACTTAAGTAACAAGCACTTGCTTTTCCATTATTGATGAAGAGGACTGAGAATGTGGTCGTATTAGGGAGTTGAAATGGATATCTCCTCCTTGAAGCTATCCAAAAAAAAAAAAAAAAAAAAAAAGAAGGTGAAAATCCATCCTACCACTTTGTACTAATCACACTGTTAAGTGTTAACAGTTCAGATGGGTCCTTTCCTGGTTTACTCATTTGAGTCATTTCTAATTTGTTATTATACTCTAGAAGTTTGCTTCATAATTCTTAAGCTTGTTACAATCTTTATCATGCTGACTAGAGGAGCTAGTTACCCGTGGATTACATGTTGGTCATTAAGCATGATTTGCTTACATCAATCTTGCTGCATTCTGGAAAGTTAGCTAGAGTGATTAATCATTCACAATACAGTTGGAATATAACTACTTTTAAGGTTATACAGTAATGGGGAAGACTTTTTTGGTAATAGTAAATTTAATGAGTTCATAGGTGGTTTCTCTTCCATGTGATGTGGGTTTTCGGTTTTCCTGTATTATTTTTGGTGAATCATGATAGTTGCTGATACTTCTAATCTGAAAACAGTGAATGTAGTCGATGCATTTTCCATATTCTTTCTTATAGCTCACTTCAAGGGATAATACTGGTGCTTCTCCACAGATTTACCTTGGGAAGGTAGTGCTATTACATCTAATCTAAAAAAGAAATGTGAGGCCCTTGCTGTATCTGGGCTTGTGGAGTATGGAGATGAGATAGATGTGATCGCTCCAGCTGACATTCTGAAGCAAATATTTAAAATTCCGTATTCCAAAGCTCGGTTATCAATTGCAGTTCATCGAATTGGGCAAACTCTAGTTTTAAATACTGGGTATGTATTGTATTTTATTCTTATGTGTGATCTTGTTGAGCTTCTAACATGTGGAATATTTTCGTGAAGTGCAGGCCTGATGTGGAAGAGGGGGAGAAATTTGTTAGGAGACATAGCAATCAATCCAAATGCGCCGATCAATCTTTATTTTTGAATTTTGCCATGCATTCTGTTAGAATGGAGGCTTGTGACTGTCCACCAACTCATCAGGCCTCAACCTCATCAGATGAGCAATCTAAATCGTCTGTTCTTCCTGGATTTGAAACATCTCAGTTCACGGGGCAGCGTGATGATGTTGCTCGAAATGAAAGATTCAACCATTACACACAGATCAAACAAGACAGTTTCTTTTGGGGAAATAAGAAGACTAAGAGAAGTAAGGGACACGATCCTGTTAAAAAAGCTACACAAGTTGGTGAAAAACCAAGATGCTCAGTGCAAGAGTCTGAAAAACAGAGAAGAGTGGGCAGTGAAGGGTTCCAAAGGGTATTGTTTTGGCAATTTCACAATTTCCGCATGCTCCTGGGTAGTGACTTGCTTCTTTTCAGTAATGAAAGATATGCTGCTGTGAGCTTGCATTTATGGGACAATGCTAGAAAGGTAGTGAACTGAATAAACTTAATTTCCATGATGATGCCTTTTACATATATCATTTTGTTTCTATGAATATTGTAATATTTTACTCTGTTTTGACAGCTCACTGCATTAACTTGGTTGGAAACCTGGCTTGACAATGTCATGGCAAGTGTGCCTGAACTGGCCATATGTTACCATGAAAATGGTGTTGTCGACCGTTATGAGCTTTTAAAAACAGATGATATATATCTATTAAAGGGTATCTCTGAGGATGGCACTCCTCCGTTTCACCCTCATGTTGTCCAGCAAAATGGCCTGTCTGTTTTGAGGTTCCTTCAGGAAAATTGCAAGCAAGATCCTGGTGCTTATTGGGTACTGATATGTTTATCTGAACCACCTTTCCTTAAGTTTTATTTTTTCTTAGAACTGTTATTGAACCCATATACGATATATGTTTTACAGCTTTACAAAAGTGCTGGTGAAGATGTAATTCAGCTTTTTGATCTGTCTGTTATTCCTAAAAATCATTCCTCCAACGAACCTGCTGATAGCTCAAGCCCCCTGCCATCTCTATTGCATAGAGGAAGAAGTGATTCTTTTTTGTCTCTGGGGAGTCTCCTGTACCGTATTGGTCACAGGCTTTCACTTTCAATGGTGTGGAATAAATACTGATGTTCAGTTTACTTGGGTTGTTTGGATTAAGGAATATTTTAGTTGTTACTAACTCAAATGGATGACTTTGTTGTAGGCTCCAAATAATAGGGCAAAGTGTGCAAGGTTCATTAAAAAGTGTTTGGATTTCCTAGATGAGCCAGATCATTTGGTACAGATATCTTATGGAATTATGAATAATAAATTATCTTTTAATCCAACTATGATTAGGTAAATACGTAGAATTATATTTATGATCAATTGTATTTTACAGGTTGTACGTGCATTTGCTCACGAACAGTTTGCAAGACTTATTTTGAATGATGATGAAGAAGTAGATTTGACATCTGAAGCCCATCCTATAGAATGCAGAGTTAAAGTCACTGATGCTGAAGAAGAATCATTGGACTTTTTAAGTAGTATATCTGAAGCAGTTCCCCGTGAGATCTCTTCTGTAGTTGCAGAGGAAATTTCCTGTGAGGAAGGAAACAACTTTCAAGAGTTGGTTTCAGAAACTTCTGTTAAGATGAATTTGGTGGTGAATTTACCCTCTCCCAGAAAATTGATGGCATCAGATGATGCAGAAACTCAATATCCTGGAGCTGTACCAAGTTCTTCCAGTGATGAAAATTTTGCAGTGAGCGAATTGTCTCCAACATCTGCACATGTGGTTCAAACTGTTGCAGATCCAATCTCCACTAAGTTAGCTGCTATTCATCATGTTTCACAAGCAATCAAATCCCTCAGATGGACGCGACAACTGCAAAGCACAGATCCAGAGTTAGTTGACCAGAAAGGCAAAAGTCGTGATAGGTCACCATCCTCGGTGAACTTTTCTGTCTGTGCATGCGGCGATACTGACTGTATTGAAGTTTGTGACATTCGAGAGTGGCTTCCGACGTCAAAGCTGGATCATAAGTTGTGGAAACTAGTTCTCTTGCTTGGAGAGTCATATTTGGCACTTGGACAAGCATATAAAGAGGATGGCAAGTTGCATCAAGCTTTGAAGGTTGTAGAGTTGGCTTGTTCTGTTTATGGATCAATGCCCCAACATCTCGAAGACACAAGGTTTATTTCCTCAATGACTAGTTGTTCCTTACCACAGAAAAATTTCAGTTATAGAAATGAGCATATTAGACCATATATAGGTACAAATGAAATGAAATGCAGCTCTAATGAGGATTGTTTTACATATGAGCAATTTTCTTCTACTTACCTGTTCTGGGCGAAAGCATGGACACTAGTTGGGGACGTGTATGTTGAGTTCCATATGATTAAGGGTAAAGAGATCTCAGTGCAAGCTGAGGGGAACCATTGTAGCCGAGAGTTGAGAATGTCATCTGAGGTTGTGAAGGAAGTTCAAAGGCTGAAGAAGAAGCTTGGGCAGTATAAGCAGAACTGCAGTTCATGCTCCTTGGTAAATTGTAGCTGCCAGAGTGATAGGGCCAGCAGTGGTAGCAGTGCAAGTAGTAGCAATGGAGATACCCGCTCAGTGGCTTTTGGCAGAAAACATGGCAAAAGATCACAAGCACGAAGTACCCCCTACTCACGTTTGGCTGATCCTGAAGATGATATTGCTTATAAAGTAGAGAATAGAAAGAGATCTGATGCTGGATCCCTGCAGCACAAAAAAGATGCTGAGAACATAAGAGAATCTTTTAATGTAAATAGAGACAATGTTGGGGTTAAATCATTTTCTACTACTGATTCTGACAGTGTAGAAGATAATGCAGAAAGGCATAGTGTAGGATCCACTTTTGCCTCTCAAAGTGAAATTGCTTCAAGAGAAACGCCAAAAGTGAAAAATGGTGGAATATTCAGGTACCTTAGTGGTCCTGTACTTGGTGATGCAGAGCACAATCTTTTAGCTGCTCTAAGCTGTTTTGAAGAAGCTTGTAAGGCACTGGGTGGACTTCCTGCAGGGTCAGAAGAATTACTAGGCGTGATTAAAAAGAAAGGGTGGGTTTGCAACGAACTGGGTCGAACCAGGCTTGAAAAGAAAGAAATAAACAGAGCAGAACTTGCATTTGCAGATGCCATAAGTGCATTCAGAGATGTTTGTGACCACACCAACATTATATTAATCTACTGTAATTTGGGACATGGAAAACGGGCATTGGCGGAAGAGATGGTATTAAAGCTTCAAGATCTCAAAAGGTTTGCAAATTTTCAAAATGCTTATAACCAGGCTTTGAAGACTGCAAAGTTGGAGTACAGTGAATCACTTAGATATTATGGGGCAGCAAAAGCAGAACTGAATGATATTGTGGATGACACTAGCTCTATGTCAAACAACTTGAGGAATGAAGTATATACACAGTTCGCTCATACATATTTGAGGCTCGGAATGCTTTTGGCAAGAGAGGATGTAACTGCAGAAGTTTATGAAAATGGAGTATTTGAAGAGACATCTACTGGATATAGTTGTCCTGTTGACAAAAAAGCTAGGAAAGACTTAAGAAAGCATGAAATTTCGGCCAATGATGCCATAAGGGAGGCGTTGTCTGTGTATGAATCACTGGGTGAACTACGTAAACAGGAAGCCGCATATGCTTATTTTCAGCTTGCTTGTTACCAGCGGGATTGCTGCTTGAAGTTTTTGGAGTCTGATCACAATAATACTAGTTTGTCTAAAGGGGAAAACAGCATTGTCCAACGGGTCAAGCAGTATGCTTCTTTGGCTGACAGGAACTGGCAGAAAGCAATGGACTTTTACGGCCCAAATACACATTCCGGCATGTACTTGACCATTCTGATAGAGAGATCAGACCTTTCACTGAGCCTCTCAAATCCTTTACACTCAAATGCAGTACGTTTCTAACTTCTCTATTCTCTAATTAAGTGAAGGCCGATTAGATGCGTTTTTTTCCTTTATGGTGCATGCAATTTGCCTTTTTTTCTAGATAAGTATTCCATTTGTTCTAAAATAAGTATGCTATTTGAATTTCTGTAAAGCAAATTAAGAATAATATTTAGTGCGTGTCTTTTCTCCATGTGGCTTGCTTCAGTAGGTTATTACTAATTTTTATGATCCCACCGTCCCAAAATAAGTGTACTGCTTTTCATTTTGAGAAAAATTAAGGAGACATAGTTATTGTCGTATATTTCCTCTTCTATCCTCATAAACATGTGTTGTAACAAACTTAGAGGGTACTAACTAGCTTGTTATAGGCATACTATCTAACTTCCTAAAAAGGAAACAAGACACTTATTTTTGGACAAAAATGCAAGTGAAATAGGACACTTATTTTGGGACGGTGGTAAATATCATTAGTAATTTGTTCATAACTCTAAAATCAGGTGCCAAAAGGGAATGTGGATGCTTATTTTGAGAGAATTAAATTTAGTATTGGTGACACTTATTTTGGGACGGAGAGAGTAATGACTATCTTAATTTTTATTTTTAATGTTGTAAAACATGAACACCCTCTTTATTTGCTACTCCCTTCATCCCAAAATGAGTGTGTTGTATTCATTTTTGGGAAAAATTAAGAAGTTAGTGGTGGATATTTCTCCTTGTACCCTTATGCGTATGTTTGTAAGAAACTCGAGAGATTCTAACTAACTTATTATGAGGGCATTATTGCTAATTCTTGCATAACTAACTTCCTTAAAAGGATTTATAAAAAAAAACTTCCTTAGAGGGAAAGAGGACACTCATTTTGGGAAAAATTCAAGAGAAACAAGACACTCAATTTGGGACGGAGAGTATATTTCGGTCTTGTTGTATGCATTGGTAAAGGTGATGATTTCTGATGTTATGTTTTCTATTAAAAACCCATATCTTTATCGAGAACTTAAGTTTCTGTTTCTAAAAAGGAATAAATCACATGATCTTCATTATAATATATGGCAAGCTACATAATTATTTTTCCACTCATTTATTTCAGTCCTTGCACAAGTTTGCATATTATATTTGCCCATATTAAAAAGTTGAGACATATTTCTGTCCACGTAGATGTTGGAATCAGCCCTGTCTCGCTTGCTTGAAGGACGCCATGTGCTTGATACGATTTCAGATTCTCCGAGAATCGACCATCTTGATGTCCATGCTAAATTTTGGAGTCAGCTGCAGATGCTTTTAAAGAAAATGTTGGCCGTGGCACTTTCTGCAAGTACGAACAAATCTTCTCCCACCTCCCAGGCAATTCCGGCATCTAACAGGTTTGGAGACATTGGAAAACTCAAGGAACTCTATAAAATGGCGTTGAAGTCCACCAATTTCAGTCAATTGCACGCCATGCATGCGTTGTGGACATCCTAGTAAGTCACACCACAATCCCATGTTTCTCTGAATCTCGTGTAGCATTCTCATGTCTATATATATATTATATAGATATATAATAGTCTGCAAGATCTACACTTCGTGTTGTTGATTATACCTTCCTTTAATGTCGTCCAGAAGATAGTATTATGGGCATTATAGAAAACTGGGTCTATCGTCAACAACATATTTTTGGATTGGTGATGATTGATGCAGGTTTTGTGCTTTTCACATTAGATTTGAGTAAGATCATTTCCAGCTTGATATTCGGTTTTATCTTCACGAGATGGTGCTTTTAGTGAATTTTCTCAATTGCGGGCTGTTCCTATGGCTATGGACAGAGTTTAACTATAGTTCGGTTCTATCACATAGAAGAGGAAACACGTCAAAACTAGCCTTGATGTCGGTCAATAAAAAATGTACTTAAATGTCGATCGTTGTATAGCATTTTTGTATAAAGTCTCTTGAGTTCATCACAGAAGGCCTACAAGAAAACCTAGAAATGTAAGGCTACAGTGAAGGATCAAAAGACTGTCCTTGAATACGAATTCAATTGTATGGATAGCGAGAATCACTGTTTAAGCTGGGAATGCAGATATCTAGATTTCGAGTGTTTTGTATGTTTCTGTGTGTGTGTATATATATAAGAGAAGAGAATCGAAGCAATATTTTTTGGCTCGTGCTAAACCAATAAAACTCGTAATTCTATACATAAAGTATTAGTACTAAAGGAAAAAGAACTCATAATTGTCCTGAGTTGCCTCACAAAAACAAATACCTCGGTAAAAATAGAAACAAAGGAACTTGACACGTCTTGTTAATTTGTTATCAACAAAACGCTTGAACGCACGTTTGTGTAGAACTTATGTTGTTACATGAGTCCTGTATTGAAGCTTTCACACTTGTAATATTTTCGGATTGGGGTTTCGCTTGTTCACTTGAACTAGAATGCAAAAGGCACGCACACCACACTGTAGCACACCGTTAAACATTTTTTCTTACTTTTTTTTTGGTGGGTGGTGTCAATCTTGAATTTCACCTCAAGTGTAAGATTAAGAATTTCTATCATTGTGAAATAGGGGTTTGTGAATGAGAAATGAATATGAGAATTAGAGAAATTTGAAAAAGGCGTTGAGAGCTCAAAGCGTGTAAACCACACAAATGAATCTCAAGTATGGAAAAAAAGATTTGTGTCTCATAGCTCAAGGGAAGTATTTATACTCACAAAGTCAAAATATTGAGGGCAATGTGTCACATTATGATTGGTTGTAAAGAATTGAAAGTGGGGATAATTACATGTTACTACTCTGTTAGATACACATTTTGCACATTACTACTCTGTCATTGCACGTTACTACCCTGAACTATCTATTTTTTCAATCCGTTAAATGTTCTGTTAGTTAAATCCTAAAAAAAACTAAATACCCTTTATTTTTACACTTTACTACCCTATTCGATACACATTTTGCACGTTACTACCTTATATTTTTTTTTTATATAATCAAATTTCGTCAAAGTTAACTGACGGAATGAAAGTTTTGTAGTTTAAGGTAGTAATGTGCAACGAAAAAAAGTTTAGGATAGTAACGTGCAAAATGTGTATCTAACATGGTGGAAACGTGTAATTATACCAAAACTCAATATGGTCAATGAACTTTCGTGTTTGGATCCAATTTTGTATTTGAATTTTTTTTTAACCCATAATAGTCTATGAAGTTTTGTGTTTGGACCCAATTTAGTCTCTAAACTTTTGTTTGACCCAATTTGGTCATGATCTTTCAAAATTGACCCAAAATAGTCCAGAACTTTCAGATAGTGACCCAAAATGGTTCTTGCCATGGGAACCAAATTGGATTCAAACATGAAAATTCATGAACCAAATTGGATCAATACTTGATAGTTCATGGACTAAATTTAGTCAAGAAAAAGTTCAGGGACTAAATGGATCTAAACAAGAAAGTTCATGGACTATTTTGAGTCAAAACAAAACTTATGGATAAAATTAAATCTAGACACAACAGTTCAATAACCAAATCTTATCTTTTACCTCAAATAAAAAAATATATTTGTTTGGTAGCTTGAGAACCGGAGGGATTTGGTTTCGTTATGGGACAAGAATAGGAAATATTGGGTTTGAACCCAATTGGGATAACTAGGTGAGGATTGGTGGAATGGAAGAAGCCATTTGTACCCATTTACTTTTTATTATTTTCTGTTGAGACTTTCCTTCATTGGATGACTAGAGAATCTCCCTCTTGCTATTTATCAGGTCTTGATGTAATCTCGAACTTTTTATTAGTTTATACTTGATGGTTGAACTATTTTTTCTAAGTTAAAAATTAAGTCTTATGCGTCGTGGTTCTGATCTTCTTTTCCATGTAAAGATAAACCGGAACAGGTCTAATTGTAGATTTGAATCTTTGAGTATATGGGTGGTATAGTGCTCCAAGTCCAATCAATGACCTATAGCCTGCGCAGGTAACACATAATTAAGTGGAGCCCCTGATGTGCTTCTGAAGGACCACCTTCAGAGTGAGAATAAGTTCTTAACACAAACAGAAATGTTATGCTAAACTGAAGCTCGAGATCTCCGTAATTCGTTCAAAGATCGAAGAATGCACGAAGAACACAATGAACTCACGGATAACACGAAAAACGTTTGAGAGTATTTTCGGGTTCTTGCGATAGAGTTTGAGGACTTAGTTAACCGAACCTTTTACCTTAGGCTTAGGGCTCCTTACCAGACACATGACGCCCTATAATTGGTCGATGTAGAGGCGGGACTCGCGAATCTTTGGTTATTTCTCTCTTTTTGCTATTGGTTCTACTCGCCAGCAAGTAGATGTTAAACTTTGTCTCCTGCCATGTGGGAGAGTGATGATACTCTCTAGTAGGATCCATATATTCGACTTTGTCAGACTTGGTTTCCTTGGCGTGTAAGACTCATGATGTGTGAGCACCATGGTGTGCGAGCCTTGGATGGCACGGGGGTGCGAGGACGCACAGGGTGTGTGAGGTTGCGACTCATGGACTCGCGAATGTAGGGATCCCTAATGGAGGACTCGGGATCGCTCGGGCCGAGGGAAATTATTGAGGGCATAAGCGGATGACGCGCGAACCATGGCTCGTAGCAAGGTGTGCGGCCCACGACTCGCTCCAAAAGGAGAGCAGCATATGGCTCGCGGCCCATGGCACGTCATCAATAGACTAAGACCTCTGAAGAGAAATAGGCATCTCCCAACAGACAGCCTACCCTTCTCTCAGCCAATGATTTAAGAGAAAAAACGTATTGTAGCAAGATATCTTTTTGAATATAGTTAAGTGGTCACACACCTAAACAACTAATTAGTACTCGAGTATTCTAACAAACGCAGACACACTCATAAGATTACAATGACATTGCAGACATGACTATTAGATTTCAAACATTCCTAAAACAAATAAAAATAAAAGAGATACATAGCTTGTATAAAAGCATCACCAACACACATCACCATGCATAGAATCAGAAATCATGAACTCGGGCTTTGTTTTTTTGTCGGCTATACAACACCTGATAGGAGGCTCGAATCTGTGTCAGTAACTCAAGTCTTGTTACATTTGTAAGGTGCTGGCACAAGTTTGAGCGGTATCTTCTTACGAACAGCAAGACCGGGCATCTCTTCCATGTTCACGTCTTCCTCCTTCATCCCATTCGGTAATTTCCAGTCGAAAGAATACAACAGATTTGCAAGTGCAAGCTCCACCACGGCCATTCCAAATTGCATACCAGGACAAATTCTTCGACCCGCACCAAATGGCAACAACTCATAATGTTTCCCTTTGTAATCTATCGGGCTATCCTCGAACCTCTCCGGAAAGAATTCTTCGGGATTCTCCCAAAAATTGGGGTCTCGTCCAATCACCCATTCATTTATCAGTAGAAGGGTCTTCGGGTTAACGTCATAGCCATTCAGCTTAAAATGGTTCAGAGTCTCCCTTGGAACAAGTAGAACTCCAGAAGGGTGCAATCTGAAATTTTCCTTGAGAACCATCTTCAGATATGGAAGCTGCTCAAGGTCACTCTCGCAAACTCTTCCTTTGTTTCCAACACACTTCCTGATTTCAGCTTGCACTTTGTTCATCACTCTTGAATTCCTAGCCAGCTCTGTCATAACCCATACCATAGTAATTGAATTGTTGTCCACTCCACCTATAAATACATTCTAGGATATAATTCACAAGTCACACAGTTAGCTCCAAATCAAATGAAAACAAAATTAATATGCCCTTTGAGTTAAGGACTTACCATAAGGATGGACTTAACATGGTCCTCAGTGAGCTGCAGAGGAACAGTATTGTCACCAACATCTTTTTGGTCCTTAATCAATTT
>JAYMTK010003221.1:0-12564 GCA_036897405.1 Pelargonium myrrhifolium | reverse complement strand
TGAAAATCGACTTAATCCTACGTGGCATGCTCAAAAGGAGGCAAAAGGAAGCAAAATGTGTTTCCCGAACAAGCCCTAACTTAATCATGCAACTCATTGATTGTGCTAATTAAATCCAATCCATTTTTAATGATATA
Source organism: Pelargonium myrrhifolium (assembly GCA_036897405.1). Taxonomy (NCBI): domain Eukaryota; kingdom Viridiplantae; phylum Streptophyta; class Magnoliopsida; order Geraniales; family Geraniaceae; genus Pelargonium; species Pelargonium myrrhifolium. The sequence continues at coordinate 12,427 of JAYMTK010003221.1, read as the reverse complement.
ACTCAAAAAGTGGGTTTTAAGGTTCCTCCCATGTGATCGCAGAGTACTGCATGCATGTGTTAACAACAATATTGGGGACAGCAGTGTTGTTGTATACATTAATTGCATCATTAGTCCTCCATCATATTACTAGTAGTATTTTCCTACATATTATTTCACGTTCAAGTTTTAACTTTTTGCACTAAAACTCATATCATGCATGTTACACGTTTGATTTTTGTTAATTCCAAAAATTTAAACTATACTAACATTAACATGTGTCTACTACAACTATTGGGGCGAAGAGAGAACATACACCCTATTAAAGTCTTGAGTTTGAGTCTTTCTTCAATTGTCAGTATTTTCTATCAAAACAAAATATTTTTCTCCACCACAACTAGTTTTTTAAATCTTTCAAATATAAAGAAGTTGCGATGCTTTATTAGGAAGTAAATAAAAAAAAATGACAATCAATTGATGGAGTAAAAGGGAAAGTAAAATGAATTTTTGGTGGAATATATATTAAAATGATTGTCTAGAAACGGAGACAAATATTTTTTTGATCAATCATTTCAATAAGGTACGGGATATATGTTGGTTGAGCTACACATTTGTTTGGCGTAGTCGACATTCTTATTTGTTTGGTCGATCTTATCCTCATTCGATGGTCGTTTTCACATGTTTCTTCTCATTTGTTTAACTTGTATTCTTTTCTAACTTGATCTTCAGCAAAGTAACAGGCAATGCAAACATTTTCATGTTTTCTCCCTCCTTATTTTGCCTTAGACATAAGACATTTGATACTTCATTAAAAAAATTGCAGTTGATGAAGAGACAGTAAGGAGTTTTGAGTTAAAAACTGTTTCGATTGAAAATTTGGCAAAGAGGCGAACTTGTGAGAAAATTATCTTTCTCTTGTATAATATGCTAAAAAGGAGGTGAAAAGAGGCGATATGTTGTTGCCGAACAAGCCCTAATTTGATTAGTGTAACCTGAGATAAGATGTAATGGAGAGAGTGGATATGATGAGAGTCGAGAGATAAAGAAAATGAAAGGAATCTAGTATGTGTCACATCATATCTTATCTCATTTGCGGATGACAACTCTTGTATTGCTCATGTTGCTTGCTGCGTTTGATCTGCTCTGCCTCACATAATTTGTCATCCAATTTCTTAAGGACTACACAAAGGGATTGGCATCCACAATGCAACTTATAATGTTGAGATTGAATTTGATACATACATACATGCATGCATGTAATCAATTCAAGATATGTGTAGTAGTGAACAAGTAAAGTTTCCTTTTCCAGATAGATGACAAGATTGTAATCCCATTTAATTTCTCATGAATTAATTTGTTATTTATTGACACTGACTGATGATTTTCATTTAATTAAGTTTAAGCAGTGAGCATGAAGTCAGTAGAGTCGAATCAACTGCCTAAGATAAGAATTTTGTAGATGAGATGAGATGAGAGAGACCAATGCTATGCTTTGTATCGTAGAATAGTCAAATCTTTAGCATTACACAACCATAGCCTAACTTTTTCTTCTATAGGTGTAGTGTAGCTTCTAGTCTAGACATGAGGAGATGGAGAGAGCCCAGACCCAGCCAAGTCATCAATCAAAGGCTTGTTTGTTGTGTTCCATTTCCAGAATTTAGGGCCCAATTTCAGCTACTACATAACGAAACTACTGCCCATAGATGTGAATGTGTCAATCTCAATCTCAATCACACTCACTTCACTTTGGGAAGCATAATGAAAGAAGAAAAGAAAAAGCGGGAAAATTGTTCCAAACTAAACTGTTGATGAATTGAATTTGAACTAAATAAGTAGGAAATATATCCAAGCATGTACCTTGTTTACATGTATGCTAGTTGTCAACACACCATTGGTAGGAAAGAGACTGGCCCACTTAAATCTAGGGAGTTGGGGTTGTGGGATGAGATCTGGTCATCTAATGGTCAGAAATTGGCTATATATGTCTAGATCATTGGCTATATATGGTCAGAAATACTATATGGTATTTCTTAAATAATTCGAGACCTCGAAGTGAATCGAAAATGCTTAAAGATCCGGCATGAAATATGTAAATAAGATATCACACATTCCAAAAATCAGAGAGCAGAAGTAAAGCAAAGAGACAGGGCACCCATCAATTCATAACATGTAAGCATCACACAAAAAGTGTACGGCAAATTTAGGTCAATCTCCATCATCTTTCTCTAATGCTTCACGCTGAAGCAAAACTAATGCCCTTCATCCTCCACATCATCACATCTACTTTATCCATGATCATCTTCTTCACTTTAACTCAAAACCAATTAAACAACAAAAACCATTAGTTAACCTCTGGTTCTACTGGTCAAGATAATGGCGCAACCAAACAATACATGACATGAAAGATTAAGCTTTGTTATTGAACTTTAGAGTTGCCAAATAGGGCATTACATTAGAGCAAGAGGTGGGGTTGTGGAATGATGCAACAAGTGAAGTGCCCAAAAGAACATGGAAAATACAAAGAGATAATGCCCCAAAATACAAGCCACAACCCACCTCATCATCTTCTAAATACAACATTACCAACCACTTATTACAAACAAAAATCACTCCTTTCCCTTTCCTTCTTCTTCTTCAACTACTATTATACTACTAACCATTCCTAATTTCTTCTTCATCATCACCTAAAAACCTAACCAACCAAGTCCACAAAAGCTTGCAACCTCCTCAAAAAAAAACCGGATCCATAGTCTTGTCTTGTCTTGTCTTCTTGTAGTCTTATTTCTATTCTAAAAACTACATTCACATTCTTCAACTTTCAATAAGTCCACTCTTGTGGAAGCCTTACTTCCAGAGCTGCTCCTTGGGCTGCCCTTACCACGCTGCTTCTCCTTTGCTGAGCCAACAGAGCATTTCTCCGAGCCATTAAAGCCTCTGCATTTTTGCTACTAAAATTAGTTATTTTAAATGTAATTAATTAAGTGAAACCATAGAGGTTGTGTAAACTAACCGTGGTCAGGAGCAACACCACCGCCGGCGCGTGGCTGCGCGTGGCCGCTCATGTCGTTGAAATTCAAGTTTAGGGCCTGCACAACTTTTGCTGGGACCAGAACAGGTGAGCAACCTGACCATCACACCACAAACAAAACAGAGCAGTGTTAAAACAGAGCAAAACCCAACATCAAATCAAATTTCAAATTCCAGCCCAGAAAAAATTATCTACCTGACTTCTTTCGGTACTCGGGAGCAGGGTTTGTATATCTGCGAGGCAAGAAAACCCCGGTTCCAGTGCTTTCCCTCTTTGCCACAGTCCCGCCGAGGAACATAGCTCTCATCCCGGAACCATTTTGCTGGGTCTGCATCTGCGAGTGTGAGTGTTGGTGTTGGCCTTGAAGCGGAGGCCAAGCAGAGTGAGGAAGATCCAGAGGACTCGCACATCCTCTGTTTTCATGCCCAACATTTCGGCTTCTGTTCAGGATATGCACCTGTTGCTGTTGATGATGGTGGTGGTGTTCGTGGTGAGATGGCCAAGCTGCCTTCACCTGCCTCGCCCAAACGGTGGGACACTGTAGCTTCACCGCCTGATGGAACTGCACAAAATCAAAAGAACCAACAACTTAGACCTTAACTTAAACCCCAAATTTTAGCCATGGAAATTACAGAGATCAGTACAAAGAGCCTACCTGATTTTCCTGAGAGCAAGGACGAGCGAGACTCTGGTTCGAGTAGAAACTATTGTTGGGGTTGGGGTTGCTCTGGGGAATACCCAAAAGTCCTCGGCCTTGTTGGTTACTGAACTTGGCGGCTTCGCCGCTCATCTTCAACCGGGCAACTTCCCCAGCCGCCGCGTATATGAGCTCCCAGGTGTCGTTGCTCACACCAAACGGTGTCGCCGGCGGCGACGAGACCTGAGAAGTCCCGTTCGGGCTTCCATTGCTCGACCAGCTCCCGATTCCGCTCAGTGTCGACTGAGGCGACCCGGACGAAACCCACTGTTTCTGAGCCAATAAAAAGCCCCAAATCTCAGAAACTAATTTCAAACACTTAACAACTAATCACTAAAATCAAACATACCTCTGGTTTCTCAGAGGCGAAGCAAGGAACGGCGAGTCTCTGGGCGTCTTGCAGCGAGGACTGAGCGAAGCGGTGAGTGAGGCCGGCGAGCAAGTCGTCGTCGTCGCTGCTGTCAGTCTCGGTGGAGCTCACCACCGACTCGACCGGCGAGTCAATCTCGTAAGGGAACTCGGTGGGGAAGCAGAGAGCCGCGTCGAAATCGAAGGTCTCCATGGGTTTGGGCTTGTCGTCTTCGGAAAGGAAGTGGGTGGGGAGCCAGAAGCCAGAGTCGTGAAGAGACGTGGCCATTAGAAAAAATGGTAGTGAGTGTGGAGTGAAGCAGGAAAGAGAGGCAGATGGGGGATTTGAATGGAAATGGAGGGTGTGAGCTGGAGTTGCTGGATGAGGAAGATATAGAAAGGGAGAGAGTAATGGAGGGTCAGTTGAGGTTGCTGGATTTGCAGAGGATGGAGGGACCCACCAGAAACAGAGCAGAGAGATAGAGAAGAGAAATTAAAGAAAAGAGAAAATGGGAGTGATGGAGTAGAGAATGTTGAAGACAAGCTGCTTTTATTAAGGTTTCAACACAGTCTCTTTTCTAGACAATTTTTATTTATTTATTAAAAATAAATAAATATCAGCATTATTTTTCAAAAAAAATAAAAAAATTGGAAAAGAAGAGATGTGAAAACAACTGGAGGGAATGAGGCAGTGTTTGGAGACATTTGTCCTTGTCTGCAACTCAACTGCCATCTGTCCATACTCAGCACAGTGAAAATTCACAACTCTTTTTTAATGTTTTGATTAGTAATTACAGTATGATTTATTTGAGAGACAGTAACTAATGATTGGTGTTTTAGGTTTTTTACTGCCTAATGATTCTTTTACCAGTGAAATCTTGTTGAAATAATTACCAGTTTTTGTGTTTTTTCTTATTTATAATTTAATTAATGATGGGAATGATTTTGAAATTGGATAAGAGAGAACCAATGGACACACCCTCATTGCTTCTTCATGCCCACCTTGTCAGTTTGTTCACTTTGAGTAACTATGAGTTCTTAGATAGCCTCCAAGACAAGAATTTTAAATTGTTTGACTTTACACTTTTAAATAGTGAATTTTTCCATTTCTACTACCACTATAATCTTTGGGCACAAATTCATTGAAGTTGTATCAAAAATACTTGTCCACGACACACACTTTCTTAATAATAATATGTTTATGTTAGTTTTGCGGACTCTCATCCTAAGTTCTAGGTCCGTGTTCTTGTATGATAGTTTGGGTAGGATAAAGTAACTGTTTTTAGATCTAAGTAGTGTCTTGTGATCAACGAGAAGTTGCAAGGAGGATGGTCTTTATTTCGAGGAATTATAGAGGACTTGAAAATACAATAGTGTTTGCGCATCTGGTTCGAAAGCAAAAATCGAGTTCTATGTTTCTGATGGAGGTGGCACTTAGCATAGGGAGATGGAGGAGGGTCGTCGGAGATATCACTTTGATTGTTACTTTGCGGTTGCCTGCGTGATGGATCTCGATGGGGTACTAGAGATGTAGTCGGGGTAGTAGGTCGAGTTCTCTCACAAAACTCTGATGAGGGAATAGGTTAGGTCGGATAAATTGGCCTGGGGGAGTTCTTTGACTAGGGCCCACGACTTAAAGTTTATTCGGGTTTTCAATTTACTTCTACAATGAGGGTCAGCCCGAAACCACGGTCTTATAAAAGTTGGACTAGTCTTTGAGGAACCTGCTATCTGTAACTGCAATTTGTCTGCATCTTTTGATTTACTATTCAAAGAAAATAATATTTGTCCACAAATGTTATTGTTATTCTTTCCTTAATTTTCATCATCATTTGTTGGGATCACAATCATTCTTCCCAATATCTTCTAATTTGTGATAATTATCACAGTTTAATTAATGGATGTTCCTTTAAATGATGACATGGTTAGCCCTTCATTTTTACTTTCTAAGTTTTGTAGACAATATCATTGACTTCATAATATGAGTATTCCTTGTTGGAGATCGAGCATCAATTTTCTTCTTAGAGTAGCAAGTATGAGATACAAAACTAAAACAATAACAAAGAAGTCTAATCTCTATAGTAAAATACATACTAAAAGTTTTAAGACACTCATTTTATAATTGAGGATTCACTAATTCTCACAAGAAGTTAAATAATTTATAAATTTATTTGAGTCACAAATTAAATTAGTAATGAACTAAATAAAAGAATGTGCACATTATTTAAGTACCGATATATTTGTGCTAAACATTTTTTTTGATATTTGTCTTTTATGGTAGAAGAGAATTATAGATTCACATTAAAATTTAAAAGTCCCATGTATGTATCAATAAAGATCATGATTCAAGTATGGTTAGCAAAGCAAAGCAATGGAGAGGACATTAGATAGAGTTGAGGATGTCAATCACAAGTTGGAATATATAGAGCAATCATCACAATTGTTTATACTTTAAATTTGAAGAAATATACTAGTAGTATTTTTGTTGTTATTATTATTCTTATTATCTTTGACACACACACACACTTTAGATTAGGTTGTATTGCATGTCTCACTTTCTCTATAATATAAGTCATTCATGCAGTTTTTGTTGTATTGCAATGACAAATAGACCTTCTACTTCTAGGAGTAGTAGTTGGTGAATTATGGTCTGCCATCAAAATACTCTACAAGTAAAGTACTTCGCACTTGCATTTTGAATAATCCATCTATAATTGAACTCTATATACAATAAAGTATAAACAACAATAATAAACATGCATGATTGACTTAGTAGGTTCCTTTAATTATTTTTGAAAATGGTCCAATATTCTGATTTGTTACAATCATAATGTTAAACTAAATTATGTAACAAATTTGTCAGCTAAGGCTTATGGAGCTTGAGTTTTATTTATAATGTAAAAACTGCATTTTAAAAAATTAATAAATTTTTGAATAAATAAGTTTAATCACACTTGTATACCATGTTAGACAACTAGGTTTGACTTACTTTTTTCTTTTATATAAACTTACTAAACCGTTAGTTCGAGATACACATTTTTTAATATTTATGACTGGACTCAAAATATCCGGTTAACATAATTTGATATGCTTAGTATTGTCATTTCTACGATTTTTTTAATTCTAAATTGAATTAGAGTAACGTGAATTAAAGGGTTCTCAAGTTTTTGCATGAATAATTCCATTTCAAAACCTTAACCAAAACAAAGCAAATATGACCCTTCTTTGTGGTGCTTTCTAAGATCAAGGCATATTGGATTGCTAGTTGCAAGTTGCAACTACCAAACTAGGCTTCTTTATGAAAAAAGATTATTATTATTTGAAGAGTTTTGTGTCTTCAATTACGGCTTTAATTACATCAATAATTAAAGATTGGACATAATCATTAAAGCTAAAGACACCTTCAACTCTAATTCAAACTCCATGCAATGCAATGCATTATTCTTTTGTTGGGTTGGTTTGTTAGTTACTCCATTTGTCTTTCTCCTTATTGGGCTCACATCAATAATTAAAGATTAGATATATGTTGTATGTGAATCATATCTATTAGTAATTAGAGAAATTAATCACAAAACTGCGTAATACTCAGTTTCAAAATAAATGTCGATTTAGTCCAATTTTTGTTTCAAAATAAGTGTCACTTTATATTTTTAACAAACATATACACATAAATTTTCTATAATACCCTCTGCTCATGATTAATTCTTTTTTGTCTCATATAGGATATGAGAAGTTTTTAAGTATAACTTCAAAAGTAGTGGGTTAGTAATGATGATGAGTTTTATGTCTTTATTTAATAGTAAGAGAGACATTTAACATCTTTTCTTAATATTTGTGAAAATCTCTAAAACGAAACTTATTTTGAAACGGAGGTAGTATGATATCAGAGCCATATATACACGCTGATTTGACTCTTTTTTCTTGGTCAAGTCAAAGCTTGTGATATGTCATCGTCTGGTCTTCTTTTCCTAGCTGGAGAGGTTGACGTGTCTAGCTTGGTCAACCCGTCTAACTCTACTTGTGTTTGGTAGAGCAGTACCTAGATACGCTCAGTGACCTGTAGCCTATGAATAGAACGCACCGTTAGCAGAGACCCAAATGTATGCCCATGAAACCACCTCCGGCATAAAAATAAGAATCTAACATACAAACGGGGTTGTAAAGTAATCAACTACGAACTTCATGATTCAACCGATTTACGATCGAAGAATTAACGAAAAACGCGAAGAACACACGAAGAATATGAAGAACAATCCAGAAAGATTTTCGTGCCTTTCTATATTGGTTCTGATAATAATTTGACTGAACTCTTTACCTTGGGTCTGAGACTCTATTTGTAGACTTTAGTCTTACCTAACACGTGTCGGCGCGTGATTGGTCAAAATTGGAGGTGGGACCCGTCTGCTGGCTGGCTACCTGTTGGATCTGCTCACCAATATATTCGACCAGCTCCCCAGAGACGACCACCCTTCCCCTACTGAGGGCTTCGGGTGGATGCTGGCTTGGCTCTTCCGAATTAGAAGCTGCCTAACTCCTTCGACAATTGCTGGATATACTCACCAGCAGACTGGCTGTATTTTTGGGCTGACAGCCTTTAGAGTTGTTGGTCTCCCCAGCTTGGGTTATCCAGTTTGAGTTCCCCCGTCTGACTTGTCCTGGATGGCCTTCCCCATGAGGTCTTCCCCGTGAGGCCTTCCCCATTAGGCTTACCCCGTTGGGTTTCGATCTTCCGATTTTGGTCTTCCTTACCCCATGTCTTTCGGACCTCCGGTCTCTCCAATTTGAATTTCTTTGGCTTGTGATTACGGTGACTCTTTGACCAATTTTATGGGCCACGTGTCATCTTCCTATTGGCCAAATAACTTATAATTTTTTTATGTCGAATCAGAAGCCATAAAGATTGTTCGTTATTCATGTGTATTAAGAAACCCAAATGATCATCGAATTTAGTTTAGAAATGCTCAGAGGATCTGAGAATTCTGAAAAATTCTTCTTGTCAAGAATCTTGATCTCATTTATGAGCTTATCAATGCTAATTCGCTGAGCTTGAACCGTCTTTAAAAGCTCCACAGTCTGTGCCTCCGCATGAGATTTATTTTTCATAATTTATTTGAGTTGAGTTTTCAAACTTGACCTCATCTTTTTAACTTCATTCCATTCTTCTTTAAGTTTGACATTTTGTGATCTTAATTTTTCTTTCTCCTTGGAGATTTGGTTAAATTAGTTTTTCAGTTCCTCAAAAAGCATAAGTTGCACAAAAATAGATTCATGTTCTTATGGAGGAATCGAGTCAACGGAATTTTGAAGTTTGTCTTGAATCTATTTTGAAAGAAGTTTTAAAATTTCCATTGATGAATTTAACCAAAGCCAGAGAAATTAACACCCAAATACAAGAACAATATAAATGAGTACATGAACTCCGTGAACAATGCCAACAACGACTGCTATCACCAAGGTTGCAACAAGAATTGACCACTAAACTTCTGGAAATAGAAACGATTTGGATATATACTCTCAGATCTACCAAAATCGGTGGCTCAAAGCCTTATCAACATAACCCAATAGTTCAACAACCTTCCAAGTAAGGCAAGAGATGGATCAAACAACCAAAAAGAAAAAATTAAACCAGCTACTTTAAAGGTAATATAAAAAAAGGAGATGAGGTTGGGTCACCGTTACTCAAGAGATAGAGTTCGCCGGAATAACGGTGGCCCTAACTTGAATAAGCGGCAGAAAGTGATGGCATGAAAGAGAGCGTAGAGAGAAAGCTAGGAGAAGTCATAAGGAAGCCGATTTGTGGAAGTAGGGGATTTTTTTTTGGATATTGAAATACCAGGTTTTTCCATCTAGTTGCTTTGAAGAGAGTAGCGAGGAATAAAACTTATGCCATTAAATATGAAAAAGGGAATTGGTCTTTTGATCACAATAAGATCTAAAGTACATTGATATCCCACTTCATCAAACTTTTCATGTCTAATAAAAAATATAGCTTGGGTGAGTCAGCGGGTAGAATGTTGAGGGAAAGGCTAGTTAGCGAATTCTCATCCACTATTTTTCGTTAAATTTATTTCTCCCAAGTGAGTGAATTAGATAAACCGTTCACGGGGAAATAAGTAAAAAAAAAATCTTCTAAATAGGTGCGTTAAAGCTCTGGAACCTGACGGCTTTTCAGCTCTTTTTTACCAAAAATATTGGCATATAGTTGGTCATTCAGTTAGCTTAGCGGTCTCATCGTTCCTCAATTTGGGTGTGATACTAAGAGCCATAAATAAAACTCATATTGTTCTTATATATCCCAAAATGCGACTCTCTTCAATCCATTGCGGGCTTTATACCGATAAGTGGCGTGTGTCCAACAAGTATACCAGAGCCGCACCAAGTAGTATATATAGGACGGTGAAGTCCCAATATCGATCCTCAAGGAGTTGGTGCAGTAGACTATGGCTAGTTGATCGGTTTAGCGGAAAACTAAAACTAACTAAACAAAACAAGAAATAGTTGCGGGAGTGTTGTTTGTGTGATGACAAACATAAAATAACAAAAATAAGCGAGTAAAATAACGAGAGAGAGAGAGAGGTAAGAACAATTGGGAGGGATGCAATTGGTGTAAAACATTGTATACATGTAGTTCGGATTTTCCAAGATGATTGTACGAATACTTTGTTACCCAGTCATCTTTTATCCCTGGAAGTCCTATTGGTCAGGTCCTTCCGAGATTTAGGATGAACTCAACGGCAACTACGCCCGTTATGAATTGCGCCCCCAGGCAGGATTGTCAGACATACAAGGGGTTCACATACATCCTATCATGATGTGTAACTTTGTGACGGGTGAAAAGAGTACTCTTAGCATACGTATACTAGAGGTTCTCCCAACCCTATGATCCGATTCCGTGCGGGGTGATTCTATTGAGAAGAATCACACCGCACTCAAATCGAGGTGTGGTTGATCAAGCCACAACAAGCATTAAGTACTATAAATCATAGAAACAAGAAAATCATCATAAACACCATGGCAATTAACCCTACACTACACATACATACCACCAATCACATCCCTAACCCAAAATGGATTAGTTACACATGTTTATAGACAAACACAAGATAACTTTAAAGGAAATTATATTGACGAACAATTGCAACTACAAAGAAAACAATCCAATGTAATCAAAATTAGTTCTAACAAAATGAGAATCCTAAACCAATTACAAAGCGAGAAAGGAATACACCAAACTTGTTCTACCTAATAATGATGATAGGTTGTCAATCTCTTCACCAAACTTGTGCTTCTAGGCTCCTTGGTATTTGTGGCTTTTCTCCCCTGGAAATGGTGGCTAAGAGAGAGTGAAAATGGTGGAAAAAGTGGTGAAAAATGGTTGCACAATGGTTGCCATAATCTGATCACGAAATGACTTATTTATTGAAAGTGTGCAGTTACCGCTATATTGGAATGGATGTCGCGGCATTGTAGCCTTGACTAGAATTCCTCGCTCGCTAACCATACACGAATGCCGCGGCGCAGAGAATGGATCCCGCGATGTAGCTTGCTATTTTTTCGTCCAAAATAATTATTGTCCCATGCATGGATGTCGCGGCAACAATAATGAATGTCGCACAAACTTTGCCTATGTGTGTTGTTTTCGTTTGCGCTCCCCTACATGCCTTAGTCCTGCTTGGTATAGATCTGAAATACATAATGAAACATACCAAAGGATTATATGACACAAATGAGTAGGATAAGACCGAAATAATCATAAAAAATATCCAAAACAACACAAAATGCCTAAGGGACAACAATGAGGAACACTTAGCACAAAAAGGCAAGAATGAGGCATGAAAGTGCTAGAGTGGATGTGAAATGTAGCAACAAATGAGGGCAAACAAGCATAATTTATGGTCGAATAAATAATACAAAATACTAATTATCAACCACAGGAACCATGCGCTATGGTTTGCAGACTTTGCAAACTACTGCGCAAGTGGAATAAACCCACCTGAAATGTCGTATCAAAAGAAGAGAAGGTTTTATAAATAAGTTCGGTACTACTCTTGGGAGAACCCGCACCTTTTCAAATAGTGTCCTGACATTGTTATCAGAAGATGGATACCAGAGGTAGAGCAAGAGGATATCTTGTGCAAGTGCCATGCATTTCGCTATAGGGGACACCACAAGGGGACTAGGATAGCTGAGAAGGTAGCCTAGTCAGGTTTTTGGTGGCGCACTTTGTTCAAAGATTTTTGACAGTGAAAAATGCGACAGGTCTTTTCCAAGACTATTGTCATTATGACCAACCGCCGGCAAGTGTACCGGTGTCGTCAAGTAATAATTAAAATGAACTTTGGAAGTCCGAGTATTGATCTACATGGAAATTCGTG
>JAYMTK010003220.1:0-12564 GCA_036897405.1 Pelargonium myrrhifolium | reverse complement strand
TTTTTATGCTTTCGTTTTCACTCCTAGTTGGACGATGGTTTTTTAAAAAAAAAAAAAAAAAAAACTACTTGTATGATGGTAACATTAATAGATGCAATTATAAAACTCTAGCATTGTTTTCACAATTATGAACTGAGTATAAATAAATAAATATAGATTTCAAATTACGCGGTTTCAGTGTGACCTCCTTGTTTGTTTTCTTGGCTTGTCCCTAAGCTAATCACTCTCTACCCTCTGCCGCCCATCTACAAAGATACGATTAAGCAAATCCTATTGTTTTTGCTGCAAACTTGTACTGAGCTATGTAGTCACTAGTCACTAATTGTTAGTATTTTTGATGGATTGTTATGTTGAACCGAGCTCATAAGACCTCAGGATCTTTCATTTCCCTTTTTTCTGTCATATCATCCATAAGTAGAAACAAAAACAGCAACAAAGCTAACAATAAAAAAAATAAAACTAAACCAAGCTAGAAAAAATGCAGGCCTTAGATCATCCGATCAACCAATTAAATATTTTAACATAGAAGAATTGGTCGTCTTGTAATTCGTCTCCAATGAGCCCAAGTAAATTGAATGGTTCGACAAAAATATCAACATCATCTTGAAATTCCCATGACATAAACAATGGATAGATCAATTATTACTATTATTGGTTAGCAATAATAGTGTAACCAAACTACATCATTTCATTGTGCAGAACAGAATTGATGGCGACCATGGTTTCTTCAAGATTGCTCCTTCTCTACATTTCCATGCTACACTTTGTTACTCTCATCACAGCTCAGCCTGGCTTTATTGATCAGATATGCAGCAGTGAAAACTATACCACCAATAGTACATACAAGACCAACCTCGACCTTGTCCTCTCCTCCATCTCCAACCTCCCCTCCACAGCCCGATACAATGGAGGCTTTTATAACTGGTCCGCGGGAGAAGATTCGGACACAGTCAATGCAATAGCTCTGTGCAGAGGAGACATGATGCCGGAAGCTTGCTACAAGTGCCTCAATGACTCAAGATATGAACTCGTCAAGAAATGTCCAAACAAGAAAGAGGCAATTGGGTGGTATGACAGGTGCATGTTACGCTACTCCAACCGCGACATCTTTGGTGTTATGGAGTACCTACCTATATCTGATCTGTGGAACCCGTTAAATGTGACTACGGATGTGGATAAGTACAACGACGTGCTGAGCAGCTTGTTGCAAGGCCTAGCCAACACAGCTGCGTCGGGTGGTTCTCTTACCAAGTTTGCAACAGGAAATGCATCTGCAGAGAGCTTTCGAACCATATATGCACTTGTGCAGTGCACACCTGATTTGACTCAGCCCGAATGCCTGAATTGCCTGGGTTCTGCATTCGAAGAGATGGCAAATTATTTTCCGGGAAAGATGGGAGGCAGAAGCTTTACCCCCAGTTGTGTTTATCAGTATGAGAAGTTTATTTTCTATGACACCAAACTGGCTATACCATCAACCAATAATGGTACAGACACAAAAGGTACCTTATATATATGATAACCAGTTAATTAGACTTATTATTCCACACTTCTCAATCAAATTAAATGTGTTTTGCAGGAAATGTTGATCATATCAGAAAATCACAATCCATCCTTGTCATAGTTGCTCCTGTTGCCTTTGCAGTGGTTCTAGTAATTTGCATCAGCCTAGGCATCTTTTGTATATTTTTGAGATTGAGAAAGAGAATGGAGAAAATTGAGAGTAAGTTAAAATTTGATTTGAAGATGCAAATTATTTCAATGAAAAAATTGAATAATTAAAGAGTTTATTCAACTTTTTGCCTTAGGTAATGATTCCAAAGGGTCTGAAGCAGGGGATGAAATTAAAAGTGTGGAATCTCTGCAATTTCACTTTAGAACTATTAGAGATGCAACAGACAACTTCTCTGATGCAAATAAGCTTGGAAAGGGTGGTTTTGGGGCTGTTTATAAGGTGATAATGAGCTAGAGAAACAGTCACAAGAATATATTTCTCTCAGCTGATCAGACACTCACCATTTTGCATTCAAATTTACATGCTTGCAGGGTAGGCTTTCTGGTGGACAATATATTGCTGTGAAAAGGCTTTCTAAGGATTCTGGACAAGGAGATTTTGAATTTAAGAATGAAGTGCGTTTAGTGGCCAAGCTTCAACACCGGAACTTAGTGAGGCTTCTAGGCTTCTGCTTGGAATCAGATGAAAGGCTTCTTGTTTATGAGTTTGTGCCTAACAAAAGCCTTGATTACTTCATTTTTGGTATGTGTGTTTTTCATACAACATATGTGAATTCTTGTAATATATATCTTGTTCTTGGTGCTAAATTAGCATCTTCTATTGATGAAAAAATTCAGATCCGGTCAAGCGTGTACAGCTGGATTGGGAAAAGCGTTACAAAGTTATTGGAGGCATTGCTCGAGGCCTTCTTTATCTTCACGAAGATTCTCGTCTTCGAATCATTCACCGGGATCTCAAAGCTAGCAACATATTGTTAGATGCAGACATGAATCCAAAAATTTCTGATTTTGGCACTGCAAGGTTGTTTATAAGAGATCAAACTCAAGGCAAAACACTTAGAATTGTTGGGACCTAGTAAGTATCTCTAACCTGCATATGTGCTAAGTTAACATGATCTTATCTGAGAATGGCATATACATATGCAGTGGATACATGGCTCCAGAGTATGCAATGCACGGGCACTTCTCCGTAAAGTCGGATGTATTTAGCTTTGGTGTGCTGGTTCTGGAGATAGTGAGTGGCCACAAAAATACTGCTTTCCGTAACGAGGAGGAAGAGGATCTTCTAAACTATGTTAGTACAAACATCAACACATTGTTTCATTTATATATTGTTCACAATCATATCTAAATTCTTGCTGCAACACAGGCATGGAGGAACTGGAAGGAAGGAACAGCTTTGAATGTAATAGATCCCAGTTTGAGGAATGGTTCAGATAGTGAGATGATGAGATGCATCCACATAGCTTTACTCTGTATTCAAAATAATGTATCTGATAGACCAACTATGACTTCAGTTGCTCTTATGCTCAACAGCTACACCCTCACTCTCCCACTACCCTCGCAACCTGTGTATTTTAAGGAAAGCATCATGGTGCACATAGATTTCTCGTCATCGCAAGAACAGACTTTGACAGTTGGTGAATCCGATCCATCCAGAAGCAGGACAGTCCAATGACAGTCCATATTTACAAAGATATGTCATAAAGAATCTTTTAGTGTTTTGTAGTGTACAAAATTCATTTGTTAAATCTTTGCTTGGTACGTATGATCCTACGACTATCTATGCCTTCAAAATTTTCAAGTTCATTGAGGCCAAATACAATTTTGTGTGCTATTCAGATTTTTAAAATAATCTGATTGTTTTTTTTTTTTTTTTTGAAGTAATTCTTATTCTTCCACCTACTAGTTTTTAATATGAAAATAGAAGGAGAAAGGTCTGAGAAGGTTGCGGAGGATAATATATCAAATGCAAAGAAACATATGTTTGGTAAAAAACGTAAATTGTTGACTTTAGACTCATTTTTCTACCTTCTTACCGATAGTTCAATTAAACAATAACCAGCAAAGTGTTCCAGAAGAATTTCATCAAGCAGTAGTTGACAAAGTCAGGGTAGATGGGCCAACCATCAACACTAACTATCAATAAACAAATACGTACGGTGTTATTGAAGATTATGCAGAGGCGTGTCTTTACTCGGTCAGTTCCAAGATTTTTCTTCTTCTCATATCTCAGTTACCGGATAAACATGATATGTTGATGTTCATCTTTCTTGATGCCATCGAAAGAGTACAAAAAATGATGCACATATCTAGAGCTTGTCTACTTTTCTTAATCCCACTTGTTGCCATATTTAACAGCTTCACTAATTCTCAGGAGGTTGAGCCAATCTATAATTACCACCTGTGCTCGCGTCCATTGAATGGCACAGCTGCTGGTTCCAGCTACAAATCCAACCTCACTTCACTCCTGAATTCTCTCTCCTCCAAGTCCGATTCCAACACCTTCTACAACGAAACCGCGAATGACATCTACGGCCTCTTCCTTTGCCGCGGAGATGTTTCCGCCACCACCTGCCAATCCTGCGTTGAGACCGCAAGTCAAAGGCTCGCACAGAGCTGCCAAGCGAACCGAACTGCAATTATTTGGTATGATCAATGTACGCTGCGCTACTCGGACATCAATTTCTTTGGAACCGTACAGATTGATCCCAGTTTGGTCATGTATAATGTCCAGAACAATACTTCTCCGGATGAGACTGATGTTGGAGCCCTAGCTTTGATATTCAATATAGTAGAATATGTTCCGCATACGAAATTGATGTATGGGACAAACGAATCGGCTATATCTGGTGGGACTCAGCATAGATATGGTATGGGGCAGTGCAGCAGAGACATCACCAGCGCTCAATGCAGAACTTGTCTGGTGCAGCTCAGTGATGGTATTAAGCAGTGTTGTCAAGCAAAGGTTGGGTGGCGAATTTTAGCCCCAAGTTGCTTTCTGAGGTACGAGCAATCCATTTTCTATGATGAGCCTGCGACTCCTCCGTCTTCGCCGCTGATACCCCCATCTGCGCCGCCGCCTGATGATCAAGGTGAGTCAAAGAGGCTAATTTATGTCAAGAATTGAATACACACCGTGCAATTCTTTGTTGTTCTGTCTCTGAATTTCTATGATTCTTACACATATAATGTAGGAAAGGGAGGAAAGAACACCACAATGATTGTGATTGTTAGCATTATGTCATCAATTACAGTGGTTTCAGCTCTATTGGGTCTCTGGTGTTGCTGTTGGAAGAGAAAGCAACAAGGTAAACTACTAAATTCAATCAGGCTTGTTCTTTTGAAACTGTGGTTTAGAACTTTAGATGGTTTTTTGTGTCTAAATGTATTTTGTTACTAGAGGTCGAAAACAGCCAAGAAATTCTATTGGGGCAAAATTTGGAAGGCATGGAGGGAAGCAAGCATGACAGCTACCAAGACATTCAAGGAGACGATAGAGATATACATTACTTCAAGTTGAGTACTATACGAGCTGCTACAAACAGTTTCTCTGATGAAAATAAGCTTGGAGAAGGGGGATTTGGTGCAGTATACAAGGTTGTTAACTATATTCAATCTTTCTTTCTTTTTCTAAAGCACCAAATTCTGTCGCTAACTAAAATGTCAGAGCATTTGGTGCTGTTTTGGTAATGTCTTAAAATGTTGTATTCTGCAAGTTGAATTAGCAATGAACATGACAATGACATTTGATGAAATTGATATTTCAGGGAAAGCTGTTTGATGGAAAGGAAATAGCAGTGAAAAGGCTTTCAATGAAATCAAAACAAGGAGTTGAAGAATTCAAGAATGAAGTGACAGTTATAGCGAAACTTCAACACAAAAACCTTGTTAGGCTCTTGGGATGCTGCTTGGAAGGAGATGAAAAGCTTCTTGTCTATGAGTACTTGGCCAACACTAGTCTTGACGCCTTCCTATTCGGTTTGTTTCCTATATTCACATCTCAAAATTGGACTAATTAGCATGAGAATACATGTTTCCCTTGTCAGAAACCACTGCAAGAATGTGAGCAAATTGTTTCTCTTTGTTTTTCATGTAAGCAGATCCAATAAAGTGTAAAGAACTAGACTGGGCTACACGAACAAACATTGTTAATGGAATTGCAAGAGGCCTTCTATACCTACATGAGGACTCGCGGCTCAAAATCATCCATAGGGATATGAAAGCAAGCAATGTTCTGTTGGATGATGAGATGAACCCTAAGATATCAGACTTTGGCACTGCTAGGATTTTTGGAGGCAAGCAAATTGAAGACAACACTGTAAGAGTTGTTGGTACATAGTAAGTTTTTTTTTCCCATCTGCTATCCTCTTTGTTTCTGGTATTCATATGTCGTCCATATTAAATTTGTGACATAACTGTACCGTCACTATTTCTAACTTGATTTTGCGGTGCCAATAGTGGATACATGGCACCAGAGTATGCGTTGGAGGGAGCATTTTCAATGAAGTCCGATGTTTACAGCTTCGGAATCCTTTTGCTTGAGATCACAAGTGGAAAAAAGAATAGAGGATCCTACTACCCAGAGGGAGCTCAAACCCTTCTGGCATATGTAGGTTTTTCTTCTGAAATCTGAATTTCGAGCTTAACATCCACATTTCTTTCTTCTTCTAACATCAAATACACAATGACATTAATCAGGCATGGCGGCTATGGAATGAAGGCAAATTAGAAAATCTGATAGATGAGAAGCTAGTTGGGGAATGTCCAAAAAGTGAGGCTCTGAGATGGATCCATATTGCACTCTTGTGTGTTCAGGAAAATCCTGCAGACAGACCAACCATGTCAACAGTTGTTCTCATGCTTGGGAGTAACTCTGTAAGCCTTCCCATGCCGTCAACACCGCCATTATCGATGAGTAGATATGTATTCTCTGATCAAACTGCTTCCACTACAACTGGACCTGGTACTGGGGTTCTTACATCGGATCAATATTCAACAACTGCATCTACCACATAGGCCTTTAAGAAGATACTGATTGTTAGTTGCAAAATGGTACAGCTTTGTAGACAAATTCCCTTTTCTTTTTTTTAGATTCATGTCCACATTGCAAGTGTGATAGTATACAATTTTCACAATCGTCAATTACAGTTTCATGTATGATTTGAGGCCATGAATATGGTAAATTTTCTTGGTAGTCATCGCTTTGCTTTCTTGTAAATCACTGAAAAGGTTTGTTGTATTGATGTTGATATGGCATTCAGTTAATATTAACCATCCAATCAAGTTCTGAACTTGCAACATTGAAATAAACAGTACAGTAAAGATGAATGACAAGAAAGATTATGCTAACTCCTTATCCACCACACCAAAAAGCAGGGCAAAATGCCTTCAATGATTAGATAAAGTAGAGAAAGACTTTGGTTCAGTCATAGGAAACATTGTAAATAAAGATCTCATCCAGAGGAGAAACAACATAAATGGCAACTGCAAAATTAAGCAACTGGGGGACGAAGAACATGATCCTGAGAGGTATCTACAGAAGCAGGTGGCATGAATTGCCACATAGAAACTCCCGGGTAGCCAACAAAAGGCACCATCTTGCTGCCAGGGACTTGACCTGCAATAGAAAACGGTGCTGCCACTGCAGGAGGATGAGGAAGATACCCTGGTTGAGCACTCAAAGCTTTCACTTTCTGTTCAAGGATCTCTTTCTCTGCCTTCAGCCTCTGCTTCTCATCACGTAGCTCATTCTTCTCAGCCTGCTCAGGAAAAAAAAACACTATTAAATATAACCAACATAAAAAAAATACTTGGACAAGGAAATAATGAACATCAAATTACATTCTCACCTTCAGTTCATTAATCTTCTCCTGCAGAACTCCATTTGACTCCTTCAGATTCTGGGTTTCATCCCGTAACTGATTCACCATTCGAGCAGCGTCAACCAATATAACAACCTTGTCAATTTTGGGCGGCCTTCCAGGATCCAGAATAGAACCCAGTTCCAAAAACCTTCATATAGTGTCACCAAAACAAGTGTAAGTGGAGAGGGAGAGAGGGAGCATAAGGAAATATGAGCATACCTGTCATTGAGCTTATCCCTTCTCACTTTCTCTCTGCATGCTTTAGAACTGATACACTGTCCTGATCTTGCCCTGTTATAAAATGGTTCACAAATTGAGAGGATGCAAAAACGTAAAATGTGATTATGCATGCCATGACCATATATATAGTGTCAGTTTACACACTTAGAAACTCAGGGCATCTAGATAATGCAAAGTGATGGAGCCCAAGTAATATCATGCACCAACTCACTTAGCTGTATAGCATAATAAAAACAGTTGCATACCGTTTTCTTGAGCCGGTTTCATTAAAACTGTCAGAATTCCCATAAGAGTCATCATAGTCCACACTGCGCAAAGAGAAACAATTAGTATTATGTGCTAGCACAAACAGAGCTCAAAAACATACAAACCAGGCTGTTAATCACACAGGCTGAAGTAACGCAAAACAGAAACAAGGAAATGGTGTATTAGAAATAAAATAGCAGGAAATGTGTGCTGAACATCACATAGGAGTATGTTAGAGTTAACAGTCTATGAAGTATGCACAAAACACAAAGATCCTGAAATTTCTAAAATGCACAAAATGGCATGGATTACAACATCAAAAAAGTGTGCCAAGACAAAGAGTGGATGTTAGAGTGAACAAATTATGAAGTAAGAACAAAACACACAATATCCTGGAAATCCTAACATGCACAGATGACAAGAATTCCAATAATTTAAAAAAATGTGAGAAATTTGCAGTAACCCAAAATAGGGGAAAACATTCTTTATGTTAACCCTAGCCGTTTCACACTTTCAAAATTGGGAAATTAAGGATACCAAGGAAAGTTATCCATCTAGCAGGAGGAGTAACATTTGCAGAAAATAAATAAATAAATAAATCTCCTGGCTACTTCTTCATCGACAGCTACATGAAATTTAGCATTTGGAACTATCAATGTGTTACAAACCCAGATCATAAAACCCAAATTTAGGTAAAAAGAGTGAAAAGGAGATGAACCTGATGGGGGCCGAAGGGGTTAGAGAATGAGAAGGCCAATGGAAGCCAGTTGAGCCGAGGGAAGGGAGGTCACCGCCAGGGACAGGAATGTCAGTTATGAAGTCAAAATCGGATACCCAGTTGGGATTTTCAGGGGTGACCATCATCTTACCGGAAATTCAAGATCGCCGGTGAGAAAGAGGAAGAATGAGAATGCGTGTGGGCTTATTAGCTGTAGCATAAGCAAAACGAGAAATGGGTAAAACGATAATGGAAGAAGGTGGTTGGTTGATGGTGGAAGCGAAAGGTCGCTTCGATTGATGAGTGTACCCAATCCCCATAGCGCGCCATCACCACAACCACATCCACAGAAAGATTCAAAGATTTATCTATCAAAAAGTTGCGAAAAGGGAATACCTTCCCTCTTGTTTTTTAATGGGATCTGATATATACGGGCTTTTATTTTATAATTTCGATGAAACGGTGCTTGGGCCACCATTTTACGCTATTGGACAATGAATCAAACAGTCCAGCATAATGTCACGGGCTGAATGTATGTGACACAAAAATCCTTTTCGGACAACAAGAAGGCTCGGTAAAATGTAAGACGTGTACATGTGGTCGTCATGTGCAGATTAGATATCATGAAATGAAAAGCCCAAATGTAAGGCCCAATCCATAAAAGCCCAAACCAAAGGCCCATGAAGCCCACAAGTGTCTTTACACTTGTAGAACTTTCTAGAAGCTCTCGGAATTGTCTAGAAAGATACGGAGTCATGTAGAACTTTCTAGAAGCTCTCGGAATTGTCTAGAAAGATATGGAGTCATGTAGAACTTTCTAGAAGCTCCCGAAATTGTCTAGAAAGATATGGAATAATCTAATACTAGCTAGAAGAGTAGGAACTCTCTAGATGAGAAATCATAGCCGTTGATGATGTTTAATCCTAGCCGTCCATTTAGATAGGACTCTAGTATAAATAGGTGAGGGCCTCATTTGCCCAAATCATCCCCTTCATTTTGTAAACTTTCATTGTGTGCAATAAAGCTCTCTATGTGTATTTCATTCATACTAGTTATTTTCTCTTAATGCACGCTAACTTGTTTGCAGATGGAAAGACTGACTTAGACTAGCACGCGGGGTGCAAGAGTGTCTAAGTGCCGAACAGTCGTGTACTTTGCTAGGGAAAGCATTCAGGCCGTTACACTAAGCTAACATGACATCCTCTTTTTATTGCTAAGGAGAAATCAATGGTTGTGTACAAAAAGAGAAGGAAAAGTGAAACCTATCCTAAAATAAAGTAATAAACATATACATCATAAGCAAATATAAATCCCAGCTGTTCTTTCTTTTCGCCTCTCCCTCCTCTGATCCCGATCGTTGAGAGCGAAGAAATGGAGAAATCTACCCTGATATATGAAATGCTGCATGATAGGCATCAGGTGTGGAAACAAACCTGAAAAGTAAACATCAACGTGTTTTAAATTTATCGGCTAACTTCCCTCATCTCTTAATTTCACCTGATGTATGAAATTACGAATGAAGCGAAGACAATCAAGGGTGGTAGAATTGTACTGTATCCCTTCCTTATTTGTGAAGACATTTTCCATTAATGGTATTTGTTTGATTCTTCTTATCCAATTTCCTGTGCAAGGAAAACTTTGGATGTATGATTCATACCACCAAATAGCATTCTGCAACTTGGAAAATAAATCCTTGTCCATGATAATTCTGAAATGGGTTAGCTTCTCCATGAAATATATCCTCCTGGTTATTGATAGGACAGCAAAATGACGCAATAGCAGATACTCATGCCGCCTGTTAAAAATAGAATGTCAGGTAAAATAGATGATTCAATAAGTCTTTCTACCAAAATGGAGGTTACTTACATTGCATCTGGCATGTTTAATAAGTGGAGGAACGTCTCCAAATCATACGGAATGCTCGGATTAGGAATTTGATCTGCAGAATTTACAGAGAACCATGAAAGAATCATCTTCCTCAAGCAATGATAATCGCCTCCAACATTGACATCAGTGCTGGGAAGGTCTGCTTCAAAACCAATATAAGCTACTCCTTTGACTATGACAATATCTGATGTGTTGAAACATTTAAAGCATTTGTTGAAGTCGTGGGCAGTTATTATACTCTGTACAAGATCTCTGAAAAAAAAAAACAAAGTAAGAACTAATTCGAATGGGAAATTAATAACTCGAAAAACGAGATAAAAGGTCAGGATACCTTATAATGATGCGATAGGTCTCTCGAAGATAAACAAATTTTGTGCCATCAACTTCGTAGTGCTCAACCGGTGAAAATATATTTCTGTGGATCAGGAATTGGACTAGGGATCCAGTGAATGTATCGTCGTCCATCTAAAAATTAGACGCAAAAAGGAATGAACAACAGCTAGAAGAACCACAGGTTCAATAACATACACAAACCCAAACAACTGAAATTAAGTACTAATTAACAATGCAATGCAGTACATTTTATACAAAAAGAGATCCTGAGAAGTTCATGTTACATAAATCTAGGATCATGCTACTATTCACAATAAGGAGTGTCCTCTTAAGAATTTCTTGGATCATGTGCAAAGATAAATTTGGGGTTCTAAAGATTGTAAACTAAGGCCGAAAGTGAACAAATGAATTTTAAGTTGGTGGTTTTAATCTGTCGATTTTGATTATAATCGAGACAAACCGACTATCAGTACCACCAAATTTTATATTAGAACCAACACTACAAGAAAACAAATGTAGCTGATTTGGCTTTTCCTTAACAAATTCAATCAGTTACGGGTAGGTCAGCGTAGCTATTAGATGTGTAGCAGATGGTTTGCTACGAAATTAGCTATGGAACGTACGTAGCTAATCTGCTACGGAAGGGAAAGTCTGTAGCTAATTTTAGGACCGACAATTTGGGTCATGACCCGTGACACAACGCGAGTTTAAGTGGGTTTGGGTTCAGCATAATCGTTTTCGTGTTGAGTTCGTGTTGACTATCTCAACCCGTTTGATAATCATATCATGTTCGTGTCGAAGCCATTTAACCCGCCTAAACCATTTAATTAAACGGGTTACAAACGGGTCATTTAACCCATTCATTAACCCACCTATTTAAGGAAAAAAATGTAAAATTTCAAACTTATCATGTAAAAAATTGTCCATATAAGTTAAACGGATAAAATATATTATATCGTGTCGTGTCACTATCAACCCATTTATGTAAATGTGTTGGGTTAGATGGTTTAATTTTGAACCAACTACTTAAACATGTTAGTCGTGTCAACCCGTTAATGAACGATTATAGTGTATTTCAACTCGTTTAATAAACGGGTCAAATTCGCGTTAACCTATTTAACATAATACTAAACTTTCAACACGACCAATGAACACGAATTGTCACCCTTAGCTAATCAGCTGCGATTTTTTTTTTGTAGCGGATTAGTTATTATTATTTTCTAATTATTATATTCATTTTCATTTTAAATATTTTTATTTCCATTTTATTAAATAATAAATGTTATAACAAATAAAATTATTCTAATAATAATTAAAAACTTATAATAACCAAACTTATATATATATATTAAAACGTGTTGGCCATTCAAATATTAAAATTCTGCGATGTCTTTTACAATCTAATAATCTATTGTCTTCTGTTAGTAGCTCTATTTCATTTTATTGTGACTCATGTTGTTGTCATAAAAGTACTAAGCTTCCATTTTTTGTCAACACTTTAAGAAGTTCTAAGCCTTTGCGAATAATCCTTTGCAACTTATTTATTCGGATGTTTGCAGTCCTGCACCTTTGACATCTATAGATGGTTTTTGGTCTTATCTTATTTTAGTTAATCACTTTACTAAATATTTTTGGCGCTATTCAATGAAGAAAAAAAAATGATGTTTCCATAACGGATAACTACTTTTTTAGTGTCTAAACTTGTTGGTCATAACCAATTTGGTACCTATTCTTTTATTGTATCCAATCTAGTACCTA
>JAYMTK010003219.1:0-12566 GCA_036897405.1 Pelargonium myrrhifolium | reverse complement strand
GCTCTCATGATGTGATGATGCATGTACGGTAATCAGTGGCGGAGTCAGAATTTTGCACGCGAGCACAAAATGCTCTGGTTAAAAAATCTGATGACATCGCTACTATATTGGACTGAAATATTTTTGTTGAAATTATTAAATTTCATTAATATATAATGGAGTTTTGGGAGACCAGCGTGTGCCACTGCAGTCTGCAGCCTTCTCCTAACTCCGCCATTAATTATCTGAGCATGGAAGTTAGAGAGCGGAAAACGACTTCTTCGCAGGGAATTGTGAGGCCCATGTCGTGATCAAACCCGAACTCTTCCTCGGCTCGCCGGAGCAAGCATTGGAACTCCGGGTGAGTCAAGAAGGATATAGGGACAATGTACCTACTTCTGTTCTCTCCGACGTACACCGCGAAGTGGCCTTTGGGGACGACATGGTCGTACCCGCCATTCTTCTTGCCTAGGCTTGAGCATCTCTTAAGGATGTGCTTTAGGACTGCGGTTTGTGATAGCTTGTTTGGTTTTCTAAAGGCCATTTTGAGAGAAAAAGAGAATGAGTGAGATAAGAGAGTAGATAGTAGAAGTGGTGGTAATGGATTGGGGGATGATAGAGGTGTGTATTTATGGAGAAAGTTGAGAGAAGAAAGAGAGAGAGGTCATGTTGTGGGGACAAAGGCAAAGAGGCAAAGGACAGTTCTAGCAATACCACGGGTATTTTGCGATGTTTTGTTAGTACTGTAAAGTGTACGTGGAAATGGAAGTGTTGGGAGGACAAAGCCAATTAATGTGTATGTTGCTCTTCCCATTGACAATATGGAACCCTCTGTTTTCTACCCAATTCCACCTCTCATTTGGGGTGAATCTGGGCGTCTGGTTTATGGCTCTGACACTACTTGTTGTGAATCACACACTTAACTTATGACTCTAATATCACTTGTTGTGGGTAAACGCTTTAGACTTACTACATTGGACATTGTAATTTTGCTTTTCATTTGTGAAAACTTTGTTCATAAGATCATTAATGGTAAAAGTACGAACATAATAAAAGAAACAAGAAATTTAAATCGACAAATTGAGTACGTTCACGAGTTACACTTTACTTTTATTAATGCATTCTTCAACACTCAAGTACAAGAAAACTTCAAATCCTAGAAATCGATCTATTATAATGTTTCTAGAATTTCTAAACAGACTGGGAACTAGTTGCATTACCAATAGCGATTTGCTAAATGCGAACCCTGAATAAAACGATTAGGTAATAGATGTAACGAAAAAAAACAAAAAGAAAGAATTTACCAATGAAAACCGAGGACTCTTTTTCCCCAGTGAAAATAACAAACATACAACACGAATCTCATATTTATACCCACTATATGAAGGCAAAATGCCACACTTTTAAAAACATAACATGAAGCATATCATAACACATTCATAGAGGAAATAGCATATACCAACAACTCTACTCTTATAGGAGGAAAACACCTTCACAATCAAATAAACGTAGGGGTAAGTGTTAGGAAGGGTTAACTACATCTCAGGGTGTTAATCAAAAAACATCTCAGGGCATCCAAAGATACTATACCTAGATCTACACCCGAGATGTGTAATTGAGGCAACATGTCTTGAATGCTCCATGGAATAGAAAGATAAAACACATTCTTTGCTATATATAAAGATACAAACAATATGACCATGTATGTCACTCATTCATATTCAATGTCTAGAATAGTGATTCATCACCAGGATCTAATTTAAGTATCAGTGGAGACTCTCATAACTCCATTTGCTTATGAGCTATTTTTGAAAACTAAATCTAAATATCCTTTGATTCTTTGACCATTTAAAATTTTCCATTTTGATTATGTTCTGAAATATAAAACTTCACTTTTGTTTTGTTTAAGTTGCCCCACAAAACAGGGCATTTCATGAACATCATTAGTTAAGCATTTCGAGTGAAAGCTTTTGAGAATAAACAATTGTGTGTGTGTTTCTGATCTTGGGAGAGTACCAATTTAAGTAAAAAATCTTAAGTCATATTTCATTTCACGGATCAATATTTAAGTGTGTACTACACAGTACAAACTTATTGTCACTTTGTTTTATTCCATATTGTTTTGGCCTGTGATCATGTGGACTCTATTCCGTGACACATCAAAAACAACAGTTTTATCTTTCTCTAATGCTTCCAAAAGATTTTCACAAACCATGTGCTTTTACTCTCTAGGTTTTGACCTCAACATCTCTTTTACTTTATCTCTATATTATGTTTGATTCTTACACCACAGTACAATACAAACAACAAAAACAAAAACCATAGATACTCGTAGATTTTGTTTATTATATTATTTTCGTGGTCCAATATATCCGAGATGAGACAGATAGGTATCAATTGGTTAACCGTTAGACTTAGTATAAATGAAATGAAATACCAATCATGTTACCCGAAAAATCATAAATTGTCTTGATAAATGACGATGTGACTTGTGACATCCGTGCGCCATGTCAATCCCTTATAATGGCATACCACGTCGCTTTCTCTCAGAACACGACTCTTCGCACTTTCTCTCGAAACACATCGTCCATTTAAACTTATCTCTAAAATGTTTTCAAAATGTGGTTGTGCGGACTCACTCCTGAAACCGAGATGCATAACCATAGGAGTCTCATGACCGCGGTCACCGAGTACGTGGTCGTAATATAGGAGCATCTAGACACCAAAGAAGGAAATCGAGGCCTTTAGACATCCGAAAAGAAATAAGAGCTTCCAAACACCAAAGGTGGTAATCAAGGTCTTCATACACCAAAAGAAAAGACGGACCATCCGAACACCTAAAACCATGAATGAAGTCCATTACAAATTCGTCGTGACAAGAGGCGTTTTGGGTCATGATGTGGTTTCGTCCATTTTTTTGCATTCGAGACCCGTTCGAGGGTTCGAATAAGACCATAAAATTAGTGAACATGTGTGGAAGCTCAAGTCACCTTCTTGGGCCATCTTGGAGGCTCTTGGCTCACCGAACCACTGCAGTGATAATTCTTCATTCTTAAAATCCTAGGACGCTACTCCGAGTGGTTGAGACTTCTAGATTTAGATAATCTCCTTGATGCATGTAGTATGTATGAGAACTCTCAAACTCGCTCAACGTCCACAAACGACGTGTGTGGGAAGCAAGAGCCCAAACCATAATTAGGCCACGAGGCAGACCCCTTGCCAACATCCAATCATGCATCGACATGTGGTGAATATTGTTAGTAAATATAAGTACTCACCTCTTTGAAATAGTAGGGGATCTTCACAATTGCACTTATTAGTCTCTCTCTCTTTTTTCCTCTCTAGCTAGAACGCTCTCTAGACTTCTTCTTTTTTCCGACTAAGATCTCATTCTCACGAGTCACGCCTAAAGAAGTGTCCTGAAAACATATTCGAGGTCTCCATTTTCGGTTGTTGTCTTCCACAGGTCACAAGTTCAAGACTCTGAAACCGAACCTCAAGTAGAATTGGAGTTAAAAAAAAAAAAAAAAAAACACTTGGGAAAATTCTCTAACACATGGATAATATAACAAACAACTCTAGTGTGTCCGATTTGACCAAGTCAAAATATACGCATAAACTACTTAACTTGCCTCCACAATCACCGCCACATAGAAATGTCAATAGATAAATTACTCACCGATGTTTTGTTGTGGAGCAACTTGACGTTATGTTCTAGCAAGAATTCTTACACGAGTTGTCAACTTTCAACTCTCATATGATGCCAACGATGAAGATGATATCTTTCTATTTTGTGAACCATCATAAGAATTTATAGAAAGAATGTGCAACATGAATAACCAAATTTACTACATGTTGATCTCAAATTTCTGTATGCTTTAAAATCAATCGCCCTAGTTGATTAAGTTGACATGTTACTATCAGACTTAAATAAGCTATTGATCGAGTCGCTCGTATCCTTATGATTTATATGCTATAAAAGTCAACTGTCTAGATGATTTGGTCAACCATATATTGGTTGACCCAAATTAGATATGAATTAACCAACATACAAAATACTCGTCCGTCCAAAAATGGGTGTTTTATTATTTTTATTTTTTAATTTTCATCCGAAAATGGGCGTGCTCTTTCCTTTTCTAGTTAGTTGTGCATGAATTGTCAACAACATTCTTATAAAAAGTTAGAATCTCTTAACGTATGATCACGATGACACAACAATAAACATAATACACTGACTCTCATTTTAAGACGGGGTATAATTTTCCTTAATGTAATATTTTTATATTTAATATATATATATATATATATATTTAAGATAATTTAGTAAATTTATAATTATATTTTTCCTTGCAGAGAATTTTATTAAATAATTTAAATTTATGAAATTCCCATTGAACCCGTTTTGTATACCAAAGAAAACACAATCTCTGCATACATTTTTACAATGTAAACATTGAAATTTGAAAGTAGACAATTCAATCTAAACCATAGAATCCAATCTCCCCTATATATATTAGAATATTGGCGGATACATACAGTGAGCATTTATTTCACAGTACAGCATATCAGTTTATCAGTCTCAGTCTATATATTATTGATGTCTAATATCAACCCAGAACAGTGGACTACGTACCTATCAATGTTATGTGGTGCCCTTACAAAGATTCTTTTTGCTTGAGTTCTTTGGCTGGAGCTTGCATGTTGGAGTTTTTCATCAACTCTAGTGTCTGGTTTTCTGATTTGCTGTTCTCCAGATTTTCATTTCCACAACACTAGTAGAAAATGCAACATTCAGATCTTGATTCAGTGACTTCCAAGAAAGAATATACTAATCATGAACAGATTTGATAACCAAGAAACAAAGAGGATGAATGAAAATGTACAGAGCGTCTAGACATTTTTTCTGTTTACGGTTTTATCACTGGTTGTGTTACATTACATGTGGTCCAGTCTAGTAGAAACCACCAGCATCACCAGATACAATAGCAGAGACTGAGACTTGTAATGAGTACTGTACTTGAAATGTACACCACTGATATATCTGATTCAGAGTGGTCCATTTGGGAAAACAACAACTACGACATATATTTCTCCATGCATGTTCTAAGGCTGAAAAAAACCATGGATGCGAAGAAAAAAAAAACTAGAGCAATTGATAAGATTCATTTAATGCATTGACCAGCAGATGAGTTGTGCAGTGTCTTCTCTTTTTGTTTTGATCTACCACCAAAAGCCAACTCAGAGATATTGTCTTCAATCAGGATTGGCTTCTTGATTAGCAGATCAGATAACAAATCACACAATCCAAATCTTGAAAAAGATCCTGATATATAACATAGTAATTAAAAGATCTAGATATACAATCTTGTATTTGTATTGATGAGATGGATTGTTATCTACTGCCCTTGATTTGAGCAACTGTCAGTTGATCCTATATGTACGATGGACCACCTACCCATTCCCCCATAACTACGAACTGAGACTACGTATGAGATGGTGTGTTTGCCACGACATATATACACATGTTCATATGAGATGAGATCGGGTTGCACTAACCACCAGACACTCTCATTGTCGATGAGTTTTGAAATATATATATATATATATATATATATATATATAGAACGAGTAGTTGCGTGCATTGCAGTGAAAACAGGGTAGCAATCTATCTTAGGTGGAAATATAGGCCTTGCCAATTGCCATGTTGTGTGATTGAGATTGATTGAAGCTACAAAATTTGAATAGCCAACAAAAGGCCACAACACTAACCATAAAGCATCCATCTCCAGAGAGAGAGGTAGCTAGAATGGATCGGAAAAGGGATTTTCTTTCTAGTATTGATAGTGACTACCCATCGTTTAGCACATAAGCCCATGTTACTCTTGCCCCCCCAAAACTCTTCCTCTACAAACCAGTGAGTGACACTGATGAGATGGACCATTCCAAATACCAATTAAATCCAGTACAGTACCTAGCTACCTACCTTTACTCACCAAACAATATCTCATGCCATTATTTCCCATCGATTCGGGAATCTAATTTCATGCTTTACATAATAATCCCTTTCTTGGCATTCTACTTATTGCAGGATAAGGAGGCAATGATACACACTTGATAAGGAACTATAACAAGAAACATAATAGCTATCTTTTATGCATGGATAAAACCATGAAACTCATATGAGAGGACATATGGCCGGTAATTTCATAATCAGGAACATTTGTATGTGCAAATATTTCAGGCTACAACGAAAGCAAATTATGTGGAAGATATGTACAAAAAGATTGTCCACATATAAAAGCATAAAGCATATATTAAGTATTGAAAATGACCTGTTAGAGTGCACACAAAAGATGGCGTAACAGTTCAATAATTAGGTTTGGGAGTTGTTCCCATGTGAACTGGTAGGAAATGATAGAAGAAAGAGAGAAATACCAGAAGTCATATAAAACTATGGAAAAAAAAAAAGTGTATAGCTAATGAATTAGCATGTAGAGGCATTCTATAAAGGGCTAATTTTTTATAGCAGACTCATCATTCTATTAGAACCCAAGTGTGAGAAACTAGGTACATGGGGATATTATGTAGTGTATGGATTACTTTTTCTTTCAGAAATGAAAACTAAGAATCGGGACGAGAATGAGATTCCAGTTCACCAGGTTTGTATTATGTTATTTTTACTCATGAGAATTTCATTCTCATTCTAAATTTTTTAATCCAAACTCTACTTTAAAGTATAAAAGACTGGCATGCAATGCAATCATGATGAAATGGCCAGAATAGCACATGCATGACTCCTCCATCTAAATGCCAGAGTGGAAGGCCCCATGTTTGTTCACAAAATAAACAAGGAAAAGAAAAGAGGACTGCAAGGACTAACGTGAGTACCTGGTAAGGGCCCTTGGAATTATTGAGATGTGCTGTAAAACCCATTGGAGGAACAATTTGATGTGAATTCATGATTTCTGCAAAAATCATGTTAACTGTGAAATCAAAATTCATTGATCATCAATCCCATCAATCAATAACATTCATGGAGGAATGCAAGTAATAGGATGGTAAGTATGAAGTGAAGTGCACGTTACAAACAAGTACAGCTACGAACTAGCTTTAGCTTATTTGTTAAGCAGCAAAATTTATAACGAGCTACACCAAGAAGAATTTCTCAGCCATATACAGTTAACTATCTATCTGCCTTATTGCAACTATTGTATGATAAAAGTGATCATACCCTTATTCATGAAAGCTACTGCATCACTTTGCTCAAACTCGAAGTATGATTCTTCTCTGTTCAGGAGCAACATTTACCCCAAGTTGAAGAAGACAAATTGTATACCAGTTCTCCTTAAGATTCCACTCATGAACCATCCACCTGAATAATCTGGTTTCTACATAATTTCATAATTTTGCTAATATCTTTCTCACCTGCATAGATTTCAATTTCAACTTGAAAAACACCATATAGTATTACTAGTACTGTTTATGTACCTACCTTATCTCAAGTACTTACAAGTAAAATACTGTATATTAAAATCTTTAACATTTTTATTAAAATGAATTCAATTTTGTTTTTCTATTGATACAAAATTCAACTGCTGTTACAAAAAAATCACAAGTACAGAAAAGAAAGGGGACAAAACTCTCTTGTAGGTTTACATATCACTGTTACATTCTTATGTCATTGTGTTTGTATGCTTTTAAACCAATTAGAAATAGAAATCTCAAAATTGAAGGGAGTAGTGTACAATCACTGATCAGAGGTAGACTTCAATTGTTGTTGTTGCTGCTGCTGCTGCTGCTGTGGCCCGTCTATCACGCTTATCTGTCGTCTGAGTTTAGCAATATGAGCTTGCACCTAATACATTGGAACTAAGCCGTGAGAACTAAGCTTGCACCTAATACATATGGTCATGCATTTAAGTCCATCAAATATTAATCAGCGTTCATCTTTAATTAAATTATGTGATACAAAAAGCAAGCAGTAAAGACCCATCATAAGCCAAATTAGCCCAGTATGAAACGTTAAATAAAAAAGGAAAAAAGGGAGGGGGATGGGGATGGGAGGGAGAATGAAAAGGGTATTTCAGAACTTCTTTTATATGGGACTAGGGGGTTGCATGCATGGGCTTAGTAGACATGTAGCTTTGCAATCTGGATATTGATGAAAGTGAGGTAATGCAAAGGGACTAACATAGTCTAAAGTTGGCAAAAGGCATGCAATTTTTTTGAAGGAGATCCAAGAAAAAGAAAACGAAGCAATAAAATGGATAGAGAGTGCCAAAAAGGAAATCTGAAATGAAGTCCAACGCTGTCACTGAAGCATGAAATTAAGAAAAATACTTCACATAAAGGGATGCTGAAATGCATGGCAAAACTTCCCCTCATATGATATGATTCTCTTCACAAGAAGGAATGCATTATCAGGAAAGATTCATGGTAACATGATGGTGAAGCCAGTCCCACTAGAATACATTCACCTTCATACTTCATTGTACACAATGTGATGTCAAGCACAAGGCATGCTCATGTAACATTCGTTTTCTTCACTTTACCGTATGTACCACATTCAAGTTTATGTTCTGTAATTTGTTTATGAAAAATCCAATCATCTGATTTTAAAACACAAATTCCATATGGAAAACGGCAGCAAACATCATTAATGACCAAGTAAGCCACATTTGATCAAATTGTTGAAAGCAGTCACATCTCACATGCAAACGAAATAGTGTATTTTCAAAATTAATGACGTGCATTAACTTAGTTCACCACAAAAGAACGATTGTAGAACAAAAGCATTAAGCATACAAAAAATAAAACGTTAAAAAAAGAACAGCTGAAAAATGGATTTATATCAAGAAGCAACATATGGTCAGATGTTAATGCTTAAGATGGTGGGTTTCAGTCAACCAACTTTTACTTCAATGTATGGTTACTAAAGAGCACTGGCTCCTGTCATATAACCCCTGCTTTATGTTCAATGCTTTGTAATCTGTAATATTACATGACTCTTCAAAAGATTTGGAAACATGGAAAATATGTAGCTTACTAGCTTGCCACAGTTGACTACATTGTTTGATGTGGATCTTCTAGGATAGGGGTAGTATTGAAGAAACTGGGGTCTGAGGCAACATTATGTGAAATTATGATATCATTTCTAAAGGACTGTTTTTGTGTCAGGCTAATATCATTTGTTAGTATTTCAGAAAATATTTATCAAATTTATCTTATTCAAACAAATTTAATGTATATATCTCAAAACAGAGAAAAATGAAGAAATCTACAACTGATTAGCAGTGAAATGGTAAGCATCACTTCATACTGACCTGCTGACGAGCGGCTGCAAGTTGTAACAGCTCATCTGCTTCTGAGAAGTTCATGAACCACTGACTCAGTGAATGATCTTTAGTTTCCCCCCTCTTCCTTCTGCTTGAATCCTCAACAGGCACTACAAGTGGTTACGTGACATATTATTAATCTATAGAGAGGAAAGAAAACACACAAATACATATATAGCTTATAATGAGAGAACAAACCAGGAGGAGGTAAAGTAAATCCCGCTGGTAATCTGGGCACGATAACAGCAGGGTGATTCTGCACACGAGCAAAAAATCCCTCTGAAGGCTCAGCAAACACGACTTCATCATAGGATTCCACAACAACAGGCTTTTTTGTTGACATTTGGCCCGATTCATCCTCTGGGTACAACTTTAAGTGATGATACCTGTGAATAAATGTCAACGAATGAGCTCAAGGGTTTGTTTAAATATTCACATCACTGAAAAAACAATATCAATCCAAGTAGTCATATAAATCACTGCCACTGTACTCTAGTAATCCTAACTCTTCTAATTTCAACTTGGAAAGGATCTTATCCCACCATTTGATGGTCGGACCCATTATACAATTCATACTAACGTTAGTTTGGTTAATTCTCTTGGCTATCTTATTCTCATTCAATTGTTAGGAGATTTGAATGCCTTGTAAATAAGTTGAATAAGAAAATAACAGATGGTACAGGAAGTAAACAGAACAAGTCAGAAATAAATTCATTTTATGCATGGCTGATCCACCAAATGAAGACCAAAGGAAAAAAGATCTTCAGATTGTTTTTGTGTGGGTTAAGTTCATGCTAGCTGATTTTGCAGGAGTTTGATATTGGATAACTTCAAGTGCAGTAACTAAAACACAGGTCTGTAAATACAATGCAGAATCTAATTTTGAGTGGCACAATCCATCTCAAGTCAAGATTTGTAATTTGAGACCCCATAGCATACTTTTTTAACTTACTTCATACTTCAAGAATTCTAGACGTTCATGCTTAAAACAGGCTGGCTATATTTCATATTTTCAGAACAAATCCAAAGTAACCAGACCAAGAAATAATCAAAGAAACTCACAGATTCAGAGGCTTATCACAAGCATCATTATGAAAGTATAGTGTGATGGCGATTTCAAATTCACCCCATCCTGATTCTGATAACTCAAATGGCGGCGAGTCCACAACTCTTGTGGGGTTATTGAAACTGGAATGCAGCTGAAAAACAACACGCTTTATGACCACACCAAGATCTTCATTTGTCGCCCCACGGACATAGACAGTCCACTTATGAGATTGATACCTAATCAAAAAAATTAAAATTTGCCAAATGAGAGATAACTCAAACAAGCAACAGACAAAATGAGACAATTTGAAGTTGACAATACATACTCGCTTGCTTTTTTGCCAAGCCAGAACGCAATATTACCATACACAATTGGAACACTAATCTCAGCATCTTTGAGTTTCTTAATCACACTCTGCAGAAAAGCCAAGATCAACAGTACAATGAGAAACAAGTACCTTAATATCCCAAGTCAATTGAATAATTGTTTTCATTATTTAATTTAAAAATTGAATGATCTTAGCAAATTAGAATCGAATACAAATATTGACCTAAACATCATACACAGGTAATAAGGAATGAACATTTGTAGCACAACATTTTCTGAAAACAGAGTTTCAGGTGTTGAGAATCAAAACACATTAAAAAAACAGTTTTGAGTTTCTGGGCATCATTATTTGGGGGATATTTGAAATGGGCAAGTTTCCAAATTTGAAGTGAACAACAACAGCATTACCTTCTTGTCACTGTCATCGGATTTGCCCATTTTTGTGCGAATTGATTTTGGGGTTGGCCCACTAATTTCAGGTTGATCAGGACCGTGCATTTTCGAAGATGGACTGTTTGTCATAATCTAAACCACACAACAAGATCTCCTTCTACAGAGGATTCGAAGTGGGAATCGGAAGGAGCTAGGGTTTTTCTCTGGTAGATTGCAGGGTCTGGTCTTCAAGGGTTTCAAGTACGATCCTACGAAAGAGTTTCGAAGGAGATACTGTTGCAGCCAATTAGAGGACGACATGTCAGGTAACGTCGGGGTATTAAAGTCAATCCACTGTCCTAAACTGATCTATGGTTATCTACAGAGTTTTGACTTCTTCTTTTTTTGTTGCAACTGCGTTGAGATCCGACCCAGGTTGCGCACCTAACAGTGGTGGGTGAGTCTTCCAATGAGATTTTCTGCGTACACAACGTTTCGAACTCGAAATTTTACTTAAGCGGTAGCAAGCCGTTTACCACTTGTACCAACTCACGTTGGTGAGTTCTGACTTTTGCATAACAAATAGTTGTACATTTAAATTAAATTTGAGTCGATTTTATGTTATAGATGTACGTTTCATATTTAATTTAAATTAACAATCCGACAAGTATGACCATTTTTTTTATGAATTTTTAGTGTGGAGTGTCCCGATAAAAACTAATGTGTCATATTTCATTAATTGATATGTCATTTTGTACAAATATATATATATATATATATATATATATTATTTAGGAATATCTCATTAGTCAGTAGGGTCAATCAGTTAGTGACACAAACAGTCACCGACACATATCACTTTATTTATGTTTTAAATTTTAAATTATTATAAATGTCACGAAAGCACATAAGTCATACATAACATGTAAGAAAAACTATATATTTATTTTCCAGTAAACCCCACTAAGACGGATTCTGTCAACAATGTTAACGATAAAAACCAAAGTGTAACCAAATTACACTTTATATTAAAGTGAAACGGTTTGTGAAACGGTTTATAGTTCATGGACTAAAATGAAATGAATCGGAAAGCAAAGACGTTTTTGGACATTTATCCTTGAACAAATAAGGAATCATTCAAACAATTGATGAAACCAGTGTTTTAAAAATCGGACCGACCCGGCCGGTCCGGGTCTAGGTACACCGGGCTGGTTGGTCAAACTCAGTCAGACTCGATCAAAACTGGTAAAACCCGGTAACCGGTTTTGACCGGTCTGACCGATTTTTACGTTGGGTGAAAAAATTGTGTTTTTATTGGGCTTTTTGGTGTCTATGGGGTTTGAGCTAAATGTAAATGTAATGGTGTCTATTGTCTATCTTTTATTAATTTATTGGACTTCATTTAATTTTTTATCAATTTTTGTTTCATTTTTTAGCTTTACTTTCTACCAAACTAATTAATTAACTCACCACACTAACACAGTACACAGAAGAAACCCTATCTT
>JAYMTK010003218.1:0-12567 GCA_036897405.1 Pelargonium myrrhifolium | reverse complement strand
GGAGCGACCCATTCGGATCCATGATTCTAAATGAGGTGTCACCACCTTATTATTGCAATTGATATAACTTTTTATCAGTCAACTGATATACATTAAACCCTTATATATATTATTTATTTATTTATTATTATTTAAAATTGCATATAGGCCAAAATAATTACTTACACGATCCAAAAAAAAATCAAATATGAACTCATTAATTCAATTCAACACCGAAAAATTTATTGTTTAAATTGAAAAGACAATTAAGTAATTATTCAATACTTTCCAACTTTTAACCTCATTTTTGCATTTTTTAGCCAAACATAATATTCAATTTTTATAACTCGGGATTCTGCATTTTCCCTTCACTTTCCGATGTGTCAAATGTCCTTATCAGTTTTTCCGAGAAAATTAACATTCCGAAAAAATTTACTTTCTTGTTGCCAAACGATACCTTAGTCTTTTGTGCTACATCTCAAACATATGGTAGTTGTATTGGTTTAAATAGTTACCACTTAAAACGATTTGATCAACATTTGACAGTTATTCAAATGACCCTTATCTCTAACTTAAAAACACTATTAAATTTAGCGGACTCCAAAGTGGAGTATTTTGATTTGTAAAAGCAAGTATGCAACCTCGCAACCCCAACGTAGTGACCCCTCCTTTCAGTCTCCGGCGGAGACTATCGACTCCAGCGGTTGGCTTCTCTCCGGCGACATCCTTTGATTTTTCTTCTCTTAGGAGCACACTATAGGTATACTTTTTTTTAATCCTATATTATATTTGTTCTCATATATATTTGGATTTTTAGGACTCATAAAATTGTAAACATGAATACCAAATATAATCTCACTCCGTTGACTATGGGTTTGCTCTCATGTTTATATTCTATTTATGATTCATATCATGTTTATATTAGTTCTCGTATAGGATTGAGATTTGATCTTATGTTTCAAAATTATAAGTGTTTATATTTATTCATGATTCATGCTGTTAAGTTGGAATACCAATTTCAATGAATGTTTAATAATGAAATAAGGCTCTGTGTTAAAGATTACAAAATTATATATTAAAGGGAAGATTAATGGGTCATTAGCTTATTTGAAGTCTCAATTCCATGCTACTTCCTATGACATTGATGGGAACAAAATTACCAAATTGCTCCATTTTCTACTATATTCAGTACTTGGACAGCTAATAAATTGTTGACTACTTATTCAAATCACACAAATTTAAATTATCTGAATGATAGCTGGCCAAACCAAAAATAGAGATTCACTTGTTGATCATGAAAATAACATTAATTTTGAAGGGAAGCATCATGCATTTTTTACCTTTTCTGTGTGAATTATAGTTATCATGCTGTTGATCATCAAGATTTTCCAACTTAATTGCTATGAAATGCATTTACAGTGATATATTACAGATCATGATAAAATAATTAGCTAGCAGCTATTTGGCGTGACTTTTTATTATTTATAAGGAACCATTGAAAGCAAGAAATTAATTTCACATTACAAAGCATTCTAGCTAATTTTTATCAATATTATAGTTTTGCCTTGAGTACTACATATTTTCTTTGTTGATGCTAGCTGTGAACGGAGCTGCAAACGGAGTTGCGAACGGTCATCCAAAGTCCAAATTTGATCCTCCGGAACAAGTGATATTTGAGATTGAAGGAGCAGAGGCAAAATTCAAGGTTTTTCTAGCTACATCCTCTGGGACCATTCTCCGACTGAAATTTATGATCCAGATACAAGTGGGTATTCCAATTGCTAGACAGACTCTAAGTTTCTCGGGCAGAATATTGGATGACAACAGCAACGTGGTTGATATTGGTTTTCAGCCAGACGGAACAGTTTATAAAGTCCACCTCCAAGTTGAGCCACTGCCTGAGGATGCCACAATTGTTATTGGGGTTTTTGGAATGACCCTAAATGATTTACAATTCACTGTCAAAGAAACCGATACTGTGCTCTCATTGAAGGAAAAGATTGCTCAAGTGCTGACGACCGCTATTGGAACAACATTGCCCCCGGAATCCATGGAATTGTGGTTTATGAATTGGAAAATGAAAGATTGCAAGAGACTGTGTGAGTACTATATTCATGAGGGTAGCAGGGTCAGCTGTGAGACGGTATATTCATGAGGGTAGCAGGGTCAGCTGTGAGACGGTACCAAATGATAAGTAAGTTGATTAGTAGTTCACAATATTTATCAGTTTATTATAACTAAAGAATAGTGTGAGAGACAAATTAGAATAAGAATACTCATGATGGATTTGATTTAGTAGAAAAAGACTTCTCTTATATACGGTATGTATTAACAATTGTTAGTGGATTAATATATGCCTCGAGTACTAATTAATATGTTATAAATCATCTCCCTCACTTGCTTATATTGAGTTTAAAGTGTTTAATTGAATTGTCTAATATTGAAAGATCTATATAATTCACACTATAATGGTAGAGCAGATAACCATTGAACATGGCATGGAATCTACTTTATCAATCTTTAATATCCATATTTTTTTCGCTTTACTTCCACAAACAGCCATATTTCTAATTATGCAGAATTTATAAAGCATCCAAATATTCACTGCTTGCATTTTTGGCAATGATGTGTTTTGTGTGATGGTATTACAAGGGTTGTTTCTTCATGTTAGATTTTATCTTCCGGTTGTGTTCTGTTGTGTCTTTTTCCTCTTTGGTTGTAAGGTTAT
Source organism: Pelargonium myrrhifolium (assembly GCA_036897405.1). Taxonomy (NCBI): domain Eukaryota; kingdom Viridiplantae; phylum Streptophyta; class Magnoliopsida; order Geraniales; family Geraniaceae; genus Pelargonium; species Pelargonium myrrhifolium. The sequence goes on along the minus strand of JAYMTK010003218.1, from coordinate 9,860 downwards.
TTCTTTTCTTTACTACACCACAACTTCTTAATAACTTACTCTTACTATATATTATACCTCCAAATGCAACAATTATAATGTTATGTGTAGATAATAGATTCATTATAGCTTACTATACATACTCTATTACATAGATTGGTTGATCATTGTAGCATGAGTGTTCAACGTGTTCAAATTCTTACATATCTACACTCGTGATGATTAAGGTATGTATGTAAGTTAGAAGGAATATATAAGATGTAATTGTACAATCTCTATTCTTTAGTAGATACATGTTCATTTTGGCAAGCTGTGTACTTGTATAAAGTCTTCTATTATTACTTTGTTTTATTGACTATAGATAAAACTTTAGTTTGATCAAACACATGTAATTTAATAAATTTCCAAATAGACGTCTACTTAACATATTATTAGTTTGGCCTGGTTGAAGTTGAGCCCTCCTCTGGCTTGGGTTGTGACTCCAGCGCGGATATGAGCATGTCAATATTGCAGCCGTGATATATATAGTACTTGGACAGAGGAAAATCATCGTTTTTCATTTCGAGATCATCCCTGCGCATCAATATCAAGTGTTTGGGGAGAAGTTGGTCCTGAATTGGTTTTGCAACTTTCTTGATCAATTTGTCGAACTCTTTGCTTGCTCGAACCTTTTGCTTCAACTCAATCACAGTATCAGTTTCTTTGACCTCGAAATCTTCTTGATAGTCAAAGCCCGGGGAGTGGTATGAGACAGTAACTTTGAGTTTGGTATCGGGAGGAAGTGGTGTAACGGTGAGGAAGAGGGCAGTGACGCCGGCAAGCATGAGAGAATCAGGCTCCACCTCCAAGCCGGTGGAAGTGAGACTCTGCCTCTCAACGGGAATACCAATAGTCGCCTTCACCACTTCTTTCACTGCAAGAACCGAAACTGGACCTTCTGTTTTCAGCCTCAGCTTCACCTCTCCACAATCCACCACCACCACTGTCACACCCTCACTCATATTTCAATGTACGTTTGTTACTGCTTAATTTGCTTATTCAATATGACTATACTCACAAAAATTATACTGTATACGGAATCGTGCACCTTGCTATCTAGCTAGCATGTAATAATTTGTAAATCAATGTTTCATACAATTATAATTGATCCATGGAATGTAATTTGCATGATATATATTGTGTGATCACTCTATATATCCAAATGCATTTTCTTTTCGTGATTTCTATCATGTCAATTTACTGATTATTTTGTCATTTCTATCTTGTTTGTTTGATCAGTTGGCATCTGATATTGCATTTTTTTTTTTGAAGAATGATATCACATTATTTTATACAAAATACAAGTATTTAGTTCATGTAACTGTTAGTTAATTTCATGTTAGGAGGATTCATCTGTCATGCCAATTGATAAGTCATTGACAATATATTTTCAATAAAGAATAATATGACACTTAATTGAATTATGAATGTATCAACTGAAAGAAATAAAATTTGTCCTCTTCATGTTATCAACTACGAATTGTATAGAAATAATGTTTTTAACTAATTCAGTGATTCCCTCAAATAAATAATAAGTTAAAGACTTAAAGGATCATATCTCTTTTAATTTATGATCATCATGAGCATGAAAAATTATCAATTACAAAAACAGATTTTCGTTTTTTTATGTATGAAAATAGAGTTAATCGTATATTTTTGTGAAAACAAAAGTAGTATGCAATCACATAAACAGTTGACTTGCACTTGCTTCAAAAACCTAATGAACGAATATTATGTACATAAGAAGGTTCATACTCTGTTTTGTAGTCTTAAACTTAGAAAAATTAAGGAAATATTTGCAGAATGATATATTTTGAGCTAATTAATTGATTGCTTTAACAGAGCCCACATTTTAGTTTTCTGGATAAAAAATATAGAAAAAGAAGAAGAGAAAAATATCAATTTTATTAATAATAGTTCGAACTCCATTGAGAAAATTTATCAATAAACACTTTTTAACTCTTAATTTCATTCTAAACTACTGCTTCCAATATGCAAAAACTATAAATATCCACTCAACACTATTTATTGTTTTTCTGACATTATAGTTCGTAAATAAAAGAACTCGACTACTCGGGTTTGTTTACGCTGTCCGAGGTGTCTGAAGTTGAGCCCGACCTGGTCTCAGAGTTCAAATTGTCGCCCAGATTAGACCCCTGTCGCTCAATGATTGATATATGCATTGCGATCTTGCATCCATCATGAATACAGTACTTGCTCAGCGCCAAATCGTCTTCTAACAATGGCACATTGTCTGCGCGAATCAGCAGCAAATCTTGGGGGAGGACATACTCTGGCTTCTCATGAACTTGGTTTTCAGTAATCATTTGGGTGAACTCTGGACTTGACCGAATCTTTCGCTTCAGTGAGATCACAGTATCGGTTTCTTTAACCTCAAAATCTTGCTTGTAGTTGGCGGAGAAGTGCCCGACTGTAACCTTGATGGTGGCATCAGCTGGAAGTGGCTGGACGCGGAGGAAGATCACATTTCCGAAGGGAACAAGGATTTTATCATCGGACAACGCATTGGAGAAATTGGAGTCAGAGTAGAGAGTCTGTCTCGAAACCTCAATACCGATTGTGCCCTTGATCACCTCTTTTACATTACGAATGTTGATTGAACCTCTGACTCCCAGCTTCACAGAAAACACTCCGCAATTGACCTTCAATACTGCAGAACCCTCAGCATCAGACATACTCGATAATTTCTTGTTTTATTTGAATAATATAGCAATTATTGAATTTGTATTATGTTAGTGAATGGGTTGTAGTTTATTTAAAGATGAATGTAACATGAATTAAGTGGTGTTCATGATTTGTTATGATTGATCACTATATGTGAGTGTATTTTATCATGCCAAATCAGTGATGCACACAAAGATGATGACTCTGTTTTTTCACAATATTCAGCAGTTAAGTGAAGAACAATGTGAGGCTTCAATGAGAGATGTGGTTAGATAGTGAATCAAATGATTCTTTCTGCATGAATCATCTCTTTTAGTCATACCAAGAATTTTATGCTATAACATGCTCAAACAGTAATTCAATTTTTATTGATAAACCATTTGGCATGAAAAATACAGTCAGAGTGATCAGGAGTCTAGAAAGTTAAGCATGACATGTTAATTTATAAATTATAAACACCAATGAACTCAATTCAATTAAACCATTTAACAATATATCATCAAATTTGTTAACATTCAATCTTGCTAGCAATATTTTGACGATAAATATGAGTTACTGTATTTTCTCTTTTGGTAATGATGATGTAGCAATTGTTTTGGAAGCTGGACCAGAGGTGAAGCAGACATTGACGGTGTAATGTATCGTCAAATCTGTTAACGTTCAATCTTGCTAGTAATATTTTAAATTTTGATGAAAGAATACAGTATAATTTGTTATCTAGATTCTAGTAGTAGTATATCACATCTCCGACTATATTAAAACAGAGGATTTTGTTGCTCATAAGATTTTATATATGGCAGAAAATTTTCATTGAAAACGAAAAATGCAAGTGTTCTGTATTTTTATTGTCCAAACCCATTTTGTGTACATGAATTTCTTATATATTGAACATATGTAGTGTAGGTAAACATGGAATTATAAACACTTTTGGCTGCTAAAAAATTGTAGAGCAATGCTATATTGCTGTTGCTATATGCAGGATAATGGCAATATTTGTTGATCTATACATCATAGTTATTAGAAATCAGTAACTGGTCTTCTCCGTTTTTGTTGTCTCCGGCGAGATGAATGTCTACCTTGGGGTTCATTTTGTTCCACTCGTTTTCTACTCGGAAAAATATCCATTGGAACCGGCGGAGCATTTCCAAGGCTGTGATTGTAAACACGGTGAGATAGTTGTGGCGGAGATGGGCAGACAGCTTGTATGTCCATGTGCAACGCAATATCATATTGCTTCCTATCACCCACACATACACCTGCAAATCCATAAACACGCCTTCTTTAATTGATACAGAGCTGAGGATCTATATTTTTAATACTAGGTCTGGCTAGCCAGAAACTGAACCTGTAAGCAGATAGTAAAAAACTATTTGGTTGCATGAGCCGAAACTTGGCAACTTTTTTCGTTGAGTATTGCGCAGCACTTAGCCAAACAAGGTCACAGAGATCAGCAATACCCAGTTAAACAGGTTTCAGCTTTGAACCAGATATGAAAAGACCCATCACATGTTCAAAAAGACAGATCAGATACAGTAATAACTTCGGTTCACTGAGAGCCATAATCCAAGGAGGCTTATTGTACCAAGTTACTAACCCATTTGCGTCCATATAACAGGTGTGTGCAGATATGTGGTTTGCTGAACTTGAATATCCGAGTGAAGCAACTGGAAAAAGGAGAAAGAAGTTAAAACAAATGTTTCACAAATTTCTTCTGTTATCTAATAGAAAATATGGCTTATAGTGCAGTGCATAAAAGCATTTAAATATCTAAATATAAAAGTTGCAGAGAAAATTTGATTTGAGATTGTCTATGGACAAGTTTCTTTGAAAATAAATAATATATGAGGTGCCTAAGTACATCATGCCCCTTGTATTCAGAAGATCTAGAGTTCCATCGAATCCACATAAGGGGAAACTGAAATTAAATGAATAAACAGAGATCAATATGAGATCAATATGTGACTAAGATCACTCGAGAACCAGCACAAGGGGTTGTGATAACAGGTTTGGCATCAATTTAATATTGTGAAAGGTTAAATGACTGTAGAGTGTAAGAAGACCAATTCAACTAAAAGCTTAAACCGGTAGTTGAAGGCCTAGTTCAATTTTTATACGTTAACACGCCCCCACGTGGTCCATGCACGTCTTCTTCTTGCCTTGTAATGGAATTTTAATATTGGACTTGAAATCGTAGAATATTAATATTATTTAATCAGGATGACGGAAAGATTCAAACGCGTGACCTTTAGGTCAACACGGCTTACCTTAAGTCCCAATCTCGCTTCAAATCCCAGTAGAACGAATATGAAGAGTTCAAAACACTTGAGAGAAGCCATAGAGGCCGGTAAAGGTTTGTCCACTTTGCAGGGGAAACATGGTATTTAAGGGCAGAAAAGAAGACCACTGGCACTGCAGTTGAATACTTTAAAGCTGAAACCATGAGCAAATGAAGTTCAGTATAGGGGTGACAAAATTACTACAGTACACAACAGCATTAAAAAAAAAAAAGACAACTTTGGGTACCATGAACATGGAACAAAGAAGACTAAATAATTGCAAATAATCCATTATGGATCAAAGCTCTGCTATTTTCCCAAAGAACACTAGATACCCTTTTTTGAATTGGAAACTAACTTTGTAATGGTTCATCGTATGTATGGTAAGTAATAAAGAGGTGAACAATATGTGAAGGGAAATTAACCGTAGATATTACCATTCAGAAGTGTTGTTTTCCCTCCAGTATCCTTGTATTGTCGAAGACATTGAAACAAACGAAAAAGATAAGGTAGAACCAGAACTAAAGGGATAGCTACAGAGTGACTGCCACATACAGAATCAGCTTCAAACCATGCAATAGTGGCAACCTACAAATATTTGAAAGAACATTTCTCATTAGGTAAGTGTTATTGTTCAAGAGTTGGGACTCGGATGCAGACTGGGAAGGATCTTCTTTAAATAGGTACTCCACTTTAAGCTATTGGGTAATGATGTGTGAAAATCTGGTGTCTTGGAAAAGCAAAAGCTGAACTATCTTGCCCAGATCTAGTGCAAAAGTAGATTATCACACCATGGCTTTCACAAGTTGTCAACTGATATAGTTGCTTTAGGAAATGAAGTTTGGCCTTTGGCAATCACGTAGATGAAGTTGATACGTGATAATCAAGTGGCATTGTACATTGCATTCAATCATGTTTTTCATGAGAGAACCAAACATATAGAAATTGATCGTCGCTTTGAAAGGGAGAAAATTTGTTGTGGGTGCATTACTAAGAGTTTAATCAACTCAAAATACCAACAGATATTATGCAGGATATGAAAAACAGGAAATTACTTACTTCTATCGAGCAAGTTCAATCTTATTATTATTAATATCGTTCAAATGAACTGACTCTTATCAATTATCAATACCAATTATTTAAACATCCTTCCAATTTTGAAGTAGCAAGTTATAATCGTGAAACTTTGAATAGGGAAGAAGGAACATTGGTCAAGTGAATCACTTTGATTTCTACAAGATTTTTAGCATCTTCATAATGCGTGATTATTACTTCTTAAATATAGCAGCATCTATAACATAACAATCTTGCTGGTTCACAATTGGTCCTCTAAAGCTTAAGCAGATAAAATGCAATGTAACTAATTAATTTGTTATTCGCCACGAGCCTGCCTCACAAGGTGGGCATAAGACATGAACAAGTAATGCATAATTAGGGAGGTATGGTTATTTGAAAAAGAAAAAAAAAAACTGTGATATCACGTTGAACAGTCGGTCTGTAAGTGCTTAAATGGAAAGTATCTGGTATACTTGATATACTTATTACCGTCTAAAGAAAACTCGATGATAGATTAATGGATGAACTGAAACATTTGGATATAAGCTGTGCCCATACTGAAGTTAGTGAAAAGTGCAGTTTCAAAACTAAATGATTGAATTTTAAAATATAAATTACACCCAACTCAACAATAAAACACTAACCTGTCGATGGGTCATTCGACAAACTGAACGTTCCAAATCTGAGAAGACCTGCATTAAACTAAAATTACAAGCACACCAAAGAAATATATAGTGCCAGATATAAATATCTAAAATTAGGTCATCAAACGACAGGTGCAAAATCTAAGTCCTTTTAAATCGGAACTCCCTCTCACGTTTAGGTATACTGCATCTACACCTCACATTTTCCCATTGTATGTAGCCCAATTATTGAAATTTAACAGTAGTATATATTTCAATATTGATTTAACATCAACTTTCTGATCTAGACGACATTATGGGGAAAAGAATCACTTTCGCAATAGCATTTCTCTGTATGAGTGGATAGATGTATAGATGAAACTATGTGCTCTGCTCACTAAAGCCTCAGTCTAGAACTAATTAGAAGTCAACTAAGAACAATATCTAGTTATCTAATGGCTTAAAAGCTCCCTTTTTTATATCAATCACTGAGATGAACTATAGGAAAAGTATGATTCATCAGGGGTTGCCTTCTTTGGCTAGTAAAATAGCCGACATATTGACCTCCTAAAATATCAAAATAATTTATTATTCTTATTATTCTTTTTTCTTTTCTTTTTTGAGAGAGAGGGATTACTTGAAACTGAAGGAGCTAATTGTTAGGTATGGCACTGTAAACTTTACATTATTATATACGCATTTATAATGCCTCAAATTGAAAATGTAGAACTACATATCGATTAAACATGATAGTTGACCTAGGTAATAGCTAAATTAAAAGAAAAAGGAAAGATACCTTTGCCATGGAGGTCAAAATATCGCCCAAGAAAAAGTCAGAAAATGATATTGCCTGTGCTCATAAAAATAAGTATTATGAGTGCCATATAAACCACATATAATTAAAACAGTTGGTCATACACTGAAATATTGTCCTAGACACAAAAGCAGTGTGCAGAGCCTTGTTAGCCCCATTATTGGCAGTTGTGGATTCAACTCTTCGTATTCTTCAACTCAGTTTGCTATACTTGGTGCATATTATATCGCCCAGATGACAGAACAATAATGCTTTTACTTCCATTTTTGAATAATTTAAAGCAAAGAATAATTGTACAAAATGGCACTTTTTAACAAACTTGCCTGTAGTGGGAGAACTATCCGCCAGAGAGTCCTTAACAAGTAGTAGCGTGATGACAAATAGAAAATATCAAAAGGGAATATCAAGGCCATTGCAAAAGCAGCATATAAGAGGACCTGCAGTAAAGAGCAGGTACAGTTTAATATAATATATTTGGGTATATGTGAAAACAATGCTCAAATGGAAACAGTTTGGTATCACATTTTAACGTGAACAGAAATGAACTATGACTGAGAAGTCATTGATGATTAGGGAGGAAGCTTCTACTACACTGGTTGTGATGCTGCTAATGATACTTTTCCGTGAGAATAAAGATAGAGATATGCTGTCATGCTAGTTGGGACAATGATTGTCATCCATGTTGCACACTGCAAATATTGAAATGGGAAGCAAGAGTTAACCTGGAAATAACAAACATGGATAGAAGAAGAAAAGTAGCCATTTCATAAAGAGAATGATTCACTCTCCTTAAAGTAAACAAACTGATATGATATCTGAACTCGAGGAAATGAAAACCTAATAAACCAATTGTTGAAGTGAGCGAAATAATAAGTCTCACATTGGATAAATATACAAGAAATGAAGCCCAATCCATTATCTGTAGCCCATCATTACAATCTAACACGGTATCAGAGTCTTGTTGACCTTAAGGTCACTAGTTCGAGTCTTGTTGCCGCCACCCTAATTAAATTTCAACACAAGACAATAACACGCGTACATGGGTGCTTGGGCACCCGTGTGAAGCGATAATGGACTTGCACATGAGGGGGCGTGTTAGAGTATAAAAATTAAATTGGGCCTTCAACTATCAGTTTAAGTATTTAGTTGAGCTGATTCTTAACAGATATCAAAGGAAAAAGAAGAAACATATTAGAAAATGGAAGTTCATTAGATTCCTTGCCTATCCCACTCCATCAAACATCTGTTTCGCAACATGTTATCCATGATGCAATCCATAAATAGTTTTTTTTTTTTTTTTTTTTTTTTGAAAAGGCAATCCATAAATAGTTAATCAAAGAAGATATATATTTATGCCCAAAAAACAATAATATATAATGGAAGCCCTATTGAACAATATTTACCCAAATTTATAGTGCTTATAAAACTAGCATCACTCAAAAGAAAAGAAGCATCACACAAATAGAAGTAGTTACTGAATGCATACTGAAAGATGCAATGCATCAGATGTTAAATTTGGTACCTTCCATATTTCAATGTCAGTAAGATGATTCTGATCAAGGTCAAATATTTTGGCATAATTAACATTAGCTTGAGCAAAAACCCACAAATTTACTCCCCAAAGCCATACCATCATAGTCTGAAATGCCAAAAGAATAGGAAAAGGAGTTATGCAAGGGAAACAAAAACAATTTAAGAAACTACAAGTAAACTAAAGAACTCTCACAGAGAAAACTGTAACTAAGTAACTAACCACAAGAAGAAGAGGATTGAAATACAAAAATGCTTCGTATAGAAAAAGATCACGAACTTCAACACTCATTCTCATAACAGAATCCCAGCCAATCTGCAAACATATACCCAATATGAAGATTAGGCACCCCATATCGAAAAGAATTTGGATATTGCCACTATCCATGTATCAAATCTGAAACCTCCTACTCTTCAACAATTATAAGGAACAGAACTGACCTTGCAACAACAGAAACCCCAGATGAAGAATAATAGTACCTGGATACTTCTCTATATTAGAATATTATAAAGATTCAATGGAAGCTTAAATCAGCTATTACAGCTCAACTAAACAGATAATACATATCCCTGTATAATAGAACTTAAGGATAATTACAGATGACTATCCTGTAAGGTTGTACTTGTCACCTTTTGCAATGGATACTCTTAAACTTCTTCTTTTTTTGTAACTTTAGACTACTCTGGATTATTTTTAACTAATACTCCCTCTGTCCCAAAATGAGTGTCTTGTTTCATTTGCATTTTTGTCCCAAAATGAGTGTCTTGTTTCCTTTTCAAGTAAGTTAGTTATGCATGAATTGTCAATAATATCCTTAAAAGAGATTAGTTAGGATCTCTCAACACATACTCATGAGG
>JAYMTK010003217.1:0-12568 GCA_036897405.1 Pelargonium myrrhifolium | reverse complement strand
AAATTTGATCATATGCCAAACACATGATCAAACAATGTCATTTTCCGTCAAATATAACTAACATAATGACTCTTGCACACTTTACAACAGTTTAAAGTTGCAAAACATACTTTAAAGTTGCCTTCTATAATTAGACCTTGTTATTATAATGCATCACATGCAAGTCTGCAACTATAATTATTTAACATCTATCCATAATGTATATAATATTAACATTTATTTAATTCAACCATAAAATTGATATTTTTTTGGGGGTTTGTGCCAAATTTAATTTTTGTTTTAATTTCTTTTTAAAATATTTATATTATTTTTTAGTAAAATAAATATTTGGAGGCCAAAATATAATATTTTCTATTTAACTAAAATATTTTTGTATTAAAATAATTATTTAATATATTATTATTATAATAAATTATTTAATATTATCTCTTCTATTAATGAGAATGGGTGTGACAGTTGACAGTTGATGCCCACACCAATACCACTCCCGCGTTTTTTGTGCAATTATTAATATTTTTTATATTATTTTTTGACTTTTATTTTTGCTAATAATTACCTTTTCTTTTCATTTTATTGAATTTGACTTTTATTTTGCTAGAATTACCTTCTTCCACTTCACAATTGATTTTTTATTTGTTTTAAAAGAGACCATTTTTTGATTTGAAAATGATTTTGTTTCAAAATACACGCTTAAATTTGAATGATAAGTACATAAATTATTTAATTATCTTATAAAACATTTTGTGATGAAAGTGTTATTCAAAATATTAATAGAGCTCTTAAAATTGATTTTGATGTTATCGATCTCATGTCAATATCAATTATAATATTGTCTATAATTTACATTTATACAAATACGAAGCAATAATGTTAAGTCAAATACATATTTTATGTTTTATATAAATTACAAGAAAAATATATTTACTTTATAAATAAAAATTATATATTAAATTTCAAAATTATCTCATTTACAAATTTAACTTACTTAAACTTTCTATCAACAAAAATGTTATAATTTTTTTTTATAAAGAAATTGATACATCAATCTATTTTGATGACAATGATGTGAATTAGACTTAACTCACAAACAAAATAACTTAATTAGTTAATGAAATTGAAACAACATTAACAATTTAATGTCCAAATTAAATAACAATTCAAAACAAAACTAATAATTGAAAATCAATATAAATAAATATATTTCCTTTAATATTTGACATTTATTGAATATCAAAATTAGGTAAAATATTAAATAACAAGTCCTAGCTTAGTTGCTTTCATTTACTAAACAAAGCCATAAAAAAAATAAAAAAAATAAAAAAATTAAATCATAGGTAGGTGAAGACACCAAAACAGAGCATATAAAATAAGAAAAAAACAGAGCATAAGAAAACAGAGTTCAGAGCTGAGACCATTTCTCGTGGTCTCTCTTCCTCAAAAAAGCTCTGATTTTTCTTCACAAAACACACCCAATGGACCATCAAGAGCAACACGAGCAAGAAGAGATACCAGAGCTCAAATGGGTCTCAGAGAGCGTGACGTACGAGGAAGAAGAAGAGGAGGAGGTGTTGGGTCTTCAAGCGAGGAGACCCAGAAACAGCAATGGCCAAAATGGAGACAGCAATGGTGAGAGCACTGTTACTAGCGACAATAACAGTCCTGAATCGAAGAACGGAAGTGAATCTGGGTTTCGGTTCAGTGATGAAGATGTGAATCATGAAGGAGTGGAAGCTGAGTTGAAGAACAGTGACAATGTTTATTTTGATAGAGAGCAAGGTGATTTGTTTATGAAACCCTATTTATGATTTGTTTGATTTTTGCCCCCATTTTTGTTTTTGGAAAATTTTATGTGGGTTTTTGTTAATTTTTGTTGTTGATTGGTAAAGTTTGAGCTCATGGGTTGTTGAAAAGTTGAAACTTTGAGATGAGAACTGGGTTGTGGAGCTTTCGAGTGTGTTTGGGGATAAGGTTTTAGTGAGTAAAAAAGATTGAATCATGGGCTTCTGTTTTTGACTTTGTTGCTTTTGTCATGAAATATTTACTAACTAGAGACCAAAAACATTGATGAGATCAGAGTTTGATCCAATGTTGGTACTTGTTATATTGTTAGGTGTTTGTTTTAATGGGTTAGTGTTTTAGGGAGTAGAAGAAGAGTTGAAGAACAGTGGCATTGTTTATTTTAATAGAGAGCAAGGTGATTTGTTTATAAAATCCTATTTCTCTTTTATTTGATTTTTGCTCAATTTTGGTTTTCTCAGTCTGAATCTGGAACCAGCTCTGTGTTGGGTGTTTACTGTTTTTTGAAAGTTAATGTGGGTTTTTGTTAATTTTTGTTGTTGACTGGTAAAGTTGGTTGCTTTATGGGGATGTTGAATGAGTTTGGGCTCTTGGGTTGTTGAAAAGTTGAAGCTTTGAGATGAGAACTAGGTTGTGGATAGTGTTTGTGGGGTTAGGTTTTAGTGAGATTTTTTTATAAATATGGTTGCAAGATTAAAATGTTGAAGCTTTGTTTCTTACAGAGATGCTTGGTGCTACTGTTTTTGACTTTGTTTCTTTTGTCATGAAATATTTATTAACTAGTGACCAAAAACATTGATGAGTTCAGAATTTGATCCAATGTTGTTTCTTGTTTTAGACTTGTTTCCCTGAAATTCAGTACCTAAATGACAAAGTCAGTGTTGGGTGTTTTAGGGAGTAGAAGCATATTTGAAGAACAGTGACATTGTTTATTTTGACAGAGAGCAAGTTGATTTGCTTATAAAACCCTATTTCTATTTTTCAATTTTTGTTTTCTCAGTTTGAATCTGGAACCAGCTCTTTGTTAGGTGTTTTTGTTTTTTGACAAATCTATGTGGATTTTTGTTAATTTGTGTTAGTTGAAAAGTTGAAACTTTGAGATGAGAACTAGGTTTTGGAGCTTGTGAGTGTGTTTGGGGATTAGGTTTTAGTGAGTAAAAAATATTGAATATGGTTGCAAGATTAAAATATTGAAGCTTTGTTGCTTAAAGAGATGCTTGATTCATGTGTTTCTGCTTTTGACTTTGTTGCTTCTGTCATGAAATATTTATTAACTAGAGACCAAAAACATTGATGAGTTCAAAATTTGATCCAATGAGTTTTGGGAACATGGGTTGTTTAGAAACCCCATTTCTGTTTTGTTCCATTTTTGCCCAGTTTTTGTTTTCTTAGTTTGAATCTGGAACAAGCCGTGTTGGCTATTATTGTCTATTGAAAAATTTATGTGGGGTTTTATTATTTTTTGTTGTTGATTGGTAAAGCTGGTTGCTTTATGGTGATCTTGAATGAGTTTTGGGAACATGGGTTGTTGAAAGTTGAAACTTTGAGATAAGAACCAGGTTGTCTATCTTGTGAGTGTGTTTGAGGTCAGGTTTTAGTGAGAAAAGAATATTGAATATTGTTGCAATATGATTAAAATATTGAAGACATGGTGTCCACGATGATGTTTTATTGCTTAAAGAGACGTTTGATTCATGTGCTTCTGTTTTTGCTGCTTTAGTCATTAAATATTTGTTAACTAGAGACCAAAACATTGATGAGATCACAATTTGATCCAATGTTGTAAGTTGTAGTAGTTTTGATTCCCCAAGTAAATCAGTGTCGTATAGTGTGTTGTTTGTGAAACCCCTTGTACCCATGTGTGTGTGTTGGCCTCTAGTTAGGGGCTAAATCGTGTTGAGTGAAAATGTCGATAGCCATTGGCGGAGCCAGGGGTAGGCTGTAGTAGGCATGTGCCCACCCCATCCTCCTTAAAACTCATTTTACTAGTCTTACTTACGATCAATTCCTCATACTCGTGTTCAGTTTGGCTCATCTAATCTCTCTTAAATTACTTTAACGAGCATTAGTTGCCCAAACATTTAGTCTTGGTCCATAAATTGTGCCCACGTTGACCCTCATTTCTTGCTCCGCCATTGCCGATAGCTTTCTTTTTCTCTCTTCTTTCTTCTAATTGATAGAACATAAAGCCATCATGTGCAAGATGATGTTTTATTGCTTAAAGAGATGCTTGATTCATGTGCTTCTGATTTGTCGCTAGAGACGGAAAAACTTGATGAGATCGGTATTTGATCCAACGCTAAAACTTGTAATAGATTGTTTCCCTGAAGTTCGGTACCCATATGACAAAATCAGTGTTAGGTCGTTAATTTTCATTTTTTGTCATTTGATAGAACATGGTTGCAATGTGATTAGAATATTGAAGCCATTGTGTGCACGATGATGTTTTGTTGCTTTAACGAGAAGCTTGATTCATGTGCTTGAACTTTTGTTGCTTGAACTATCATATATTTATTAACTAGATACGAAAATAGTTGATGAGATCGGAATTCGAACCAACATTGTAACTTGTAATGAACTTTTTGTTCCTGAAGTTATGTACCCATATTTGATCCAACGTTGTAGCTTGCAATACAACCGGTGTCTGTGAAGCTACTTGGAACGGTGGTTTTCTTCATTTCATCAGTTAGTGTTTTAGGGACTAATTGGCGTTGAGTGAAAATGCCGATAGTTTTCATTTTTTGTCCTTGAAGGAATATGGAAATGTCACCACTGCGATTGGACCTACAGAACGGGAAGTCCTTGGACTTTTCATAAGCCGAGTATTGAGGAGTACTCGCTCACGCTCATGAGTGCCAAATCTTTTGTTTTTGATGCTAAAGGTCAGTGGACGTAAAGATCTTTATAAGGAACAATACGGGTTCTCCAGCAAAAAATAAAATAGGAACAATGCCGTTTTAGTAGAGAACCGTAACAATTAGAATGGTTTATTAATGGTGGCTTTGTGTGAATGGCGTGTTTTTTATGGTTCTATTAGGCCGGGTTTTGCTTACAAAATGTTTTCTTTTTGTTGCTGCATTGTTGCAGGTACCGAATCTGTTAACGGGTTTTCTGAAATCAAACTAAATGCCGTTGAAAGCTTCGACAAATTTGATGCCACTACTGAAGATTTTGGCGTTCAGAAGAATTTGGTCTCTGAAGCCGAACACCAAGTTGTGGAATTTTTAGGGGTCGAGAGCTTATCTGAAATCAAATCAAATGGCGTTAAAAGCTTCCCTATTGAGGCAAATCTCGGGCCCGAGAAGTTCGATGCTACTACTAAAGATTTTGGCCTTCAGAAGAACCCGGTAACTGAAATCAAACATCAAGTTGTGGAAGACAATACGGGAGTAGAGGAGGTCGTGGACTTTGTGGAAGAAGAGATTGACCTTGAAGCTCCGGATTTAAACGTTGAGGGGGTCATAGCGGAGCAAGAGACTCATGATTTGTTTTGTCCTAATTGTCATTCTTGTATAACAAAAAGGGTTATTCTTCGTAGGAAGAAAACAAAAGTCCGGACTAGGCGCCGTAGAGCAAGAACTGAGAAAGAAGTTGGCCCCGAGTTGGTTGTTAGTACTCGTGAAGATGATCTTGCGGATGATCAAGGTGACGGTAGAGTTGAGAGTGGTTCCAATGACGGCCCCGCCAGTGGTGACACCCGAGACAGAGAAGAGACGGATGGTTTCCGATGCTTATCGTGCTTCAGCTTTTTCATTCCCGCAGGTATTGTTTTAACTCGTCTTTGTTTGAAACTTTCTCGCCATACCAAAAATAGTGTAGCTCTTCAATATTATCTTCGTAGATTGCTTGTAGATGTAATGTAGTGCTTTATGATATAATGTAGAGCTGTCGGGTATTTTCGGGTTCAAGTTGAAAAGACCTATCCCGACCCGAAACCCACAATCTTACATAGCGAAGGTCAAAGGATTGTGGGAATCAAACATTGTTATCCCGATAAATCTGCACGTTCGACTCGGGCACGGAATTTAGTTCCCTAATACGATATTTATGTTTTTTTTTTCCTTTTCCTACGATGATCTTACTTTTGGACTGCAAGCTCGGCTAATATTGTTACATTTCACAGGAAATGGCATTTTCCGAATTTTTAGAGGTAAAAATGAGGCCCAGACCGAGACCGAGACCATACAAAATCCTCCAGACGTACCCGAGGCTGCGGTCAACACAAACAGTTTCTTCTCGTTCTTTGGCTCGAAGAAGGGGACGGTCTCAGCGAATGAGACGACAACAGCTGTTGACCAAGGTACCGTGAATTTTGTTTCCCGTCATGTTACTACCCTGTACTTTCATAAAACGAACATGTTAATGACACCGTTAGGTTTAGTTGTAAAAAGACTATTTTGCCCCTAGAAAATAAGATTAAACATAAAGGCGTTTAAGGCATTGTAGAGTAGTTAGGTCGTGTGCCAATCACGTGACAAGAGAGAAGATATATTCCGTAAACAAAATTAGTTTTGTGACAGTACAAAATAGTTATGTGATGTTAGTTTAAAAATCGGGTTAGGTACGTGATTTTGAGGCAAATGACATAGCATTTATCCGACATTTCCCCAAAATTTAACGTCTCTTGTGCAACACTTTACACCACGATTCTTTGAACTTTTATTACCATTCGAAGAATTATACGTGAAGCTGACATTTTCCTAAAATTTAACGTCTCTTGTGCAATTCTTTACACTACAATTCATTGAACTTTTATTATCATTCGGAGAATTATACGTGAAGCTCAAGCATATTATGCATTCCCGCAGAAAACCGCCCATCTGATGAAACACTAACCAGCCCCGTAACTGAGCCTCCGGCGACGCCACTTGCTATTAGTACTCTTGGTGTCACCGGACAACTCGGAAAAGCTATCGAGGCTCTTCAAGATGGAGTGAACGGGTTCGCTCATTCAAATGGAGAGACCTTAATGAACGGAAAATCCGATATGAAAGTTGACCATGTAACTGATATTTCACTGAAGTACGAGACACTGCCTGATCAGAACGGTATTACTTCAACGGTTAATTATGTATCCACAGCTGTTCAATCGATTCACAGTACCGGAGTTGACGGTGCAAGTGAATTCCAGAAAGTGGCGAAGGATGTTTCGTATTCTGTAATTCAAGAACATAAACTACCCGATAGTGCAGTAGCGTATGTGCCGGAGAAGTTGCTTGATGCAGTGGATCGGAAAAAGCCAGGTACGAGCCAAATTTGGTTTTTTGAGTATAACGTTCTTATTAGGTGTTCAACTATAAGTTTAAGCGTTTAATTTAGTTGGTCGCGTACATGGTATCGGAGTTTTTTAACATGTGCAACTCGACACAAATTTAAACGGGTTTGGATACAGCTTCATCGTGTTCGTTTAGACTAATCCAACCCGTTTGGTTAAGCGTGTCAAACTTGCCTGACCCGCCTAACCCGTTTAAGGATAAAATTGTCATTTTCATAACAGATCGTGTAAGAAATGACCCTATCAATTGAATGGGTCAAATATATCGGGTTTTGTTGGGTTGATTTGAACCCGTTTATTTAAATGTGTTGAGCACGTGTGTCGTGTCAACCCGCTCAGGAATTGTCACCCCTATTATGATTCGTTCGTAAACACTGTTTTTGAGTCCTTTTTCGGTTTTTCCTTAACGTTTTTACGATCCGTTTGTAAAAAAAGTGCATGAACACATAAACACTTGTAGTGCTAGCAATTCGGGTCATAACCCGTGACTCGACACAAATTTGAACGGGTTTGGGTTCAGGTTCATCGTTTTTGTGTAGACTAATCCATCCCGTTTAGTTGATCGTGTCAAACTTGCCTGACCCGCCTAACCCATTTAAGGATAAAATTGTCATTTTTACAACAAATCGTGTAAGAAATGACCCTATCAATTGAATGGGTCAAATATGTCGGGTTTTGTTGGGTTGATTTGAACCCGTTTATTTAAATGTGTTGAGCATGTGTACTGTCTCGACCCGCTCATAAATGGATCGTAGTCGTGTCATGTAATTCAATCCGTTTAATTATCAGGTCTTGTTCGGGTTGACCAATCTACTAAAATACTAAACTTTCCATCACGACTTGTGAACATGAATTGTCACCCCATGTACGATCCCTTTGTAAACACTGTTTATGATCCGTTCGTAAAAAGTACGAAGACTATCATATACATACATATTTCTTATATACGCATGGACACATAAACATACGCATATGCCATAGT
This sequence comes from Pelargonium myrrhifolium, assembly GCA_036897405.1. Taxonomy (NCBI): domain Eukaryota; kingdom Viridiplantae; phylum Streptophyta; class Magnoliopsida; order Geraniales; family Geraniaceae; genus Pelargonium; species Pelargonium myrrhifolium. The sequence goes on along the minus strand of JAYMTK010003217.1, from coordinate 4,514 downwards.
CACGCTTTCCACGTTTCTATATCTCCGAAATCCAAAATTTGTAACTATTAGTTGTTAGCGTGTCGTTTTGAAATCTTCTTGTATATAATGCAGGGTTGAACCTTAACCCGATATCAACTGAGAGAGCACCCGAACCAGCGGCTCCTACACGAGCACAAGACATTGTTGTCCCGAGAGAAGAACCTTCGCTGCAAACCGAGACCCGCTTAGATTTGGGCGAGCCATTACTTCCTCAAGTAAGCGAACGTCGTGGATGGGACATTTTGAAAAGCATTGTTTACGGTGGTTTGATTGAATCGATCACGAGCCTTGGCGTCGTGTCCTCTGCTGCTGGTGCCGGTGCTGCGACATGTAAGTGGTTATATACTATCCGACGCTTATTTGTTATGATCTTTGCTTAACGTTACACGATTAGTCTCAAATATGTGCTTTACTACACGAGAAACGAGCAGCCTAGTGCACGAGGCTCCGGATACCAACGGCAAGCACCATTTAGGGTCCATACGAGAAAGTTCGGGGACAAAATTGAGTATTTTACCCAAAATAGGCTATCAAATTCTGGGTCGGGTTTGGTTTTCCATAGGAAAAAAATGCTGGTCGGGTTGTGGTAACCTGCTCTAGTACACACATTTTTCTATGTAAAAACTGCAACCCAACTTGCATGGGACCCAAATCTCTTGCAGGTCGGGTTTAGGTTAGGTTTTTTAACCCCGTAATTCGATTTGCCAGATTTACCTAGAGGTCACGAGACAACAACTTTATTGTTACGCCAAGACCGACCCTTTCTGTTTAACCGTACATAATAGCTTAATGGGATAATTACACGTTACTACGATACTACCCTGTTAGATATACATTTTGCACGTTACTACCCTGTCGTTGCACGTTAATACACTGAACTATCATTTTTCCAATCCGTTAAATGTTCCGTCAGTTAAATCCTGAAAAGACCTAAATATCCTTCATTTTGTTTACACGTTACTACCCTGTTAGATACACATTTTGCACGTTACTACCCTAAATTTTTTTTATCCAGTCAAATTCTGTTAAAGTTAACTGACGGAATGAAGTTTGTGTAGTTTAGGGTAGTAACATGCAACGAAAAAAAGTTTAGGGTAGTAACGTGTAATCATCCCTAGCTTAATCTCATGTTTACGTGCGACTTTTAGCGTCTTCTATTTCTAGGATCAGTATTGTTGCATTTCACGTTCGGGTTTTGATTTTCCATTTCTTCTATCGCAGTGAATATTATGGTTTTAGCATTGGCGAATCTAATAGGCGGACTTTTCATCATAGCTCATAACGTAAGTACACATTCCATTTCTACGCTTCCCGTTCTCAATACAATACAATCACAACGAGTGCTCACACACATAACTCTTGCAGCTAGGAGAGCTAAGGAACGATCGCTCTCTAGTCACTTCCACCGAAACAAACGAGACACAAGACCGGTACCACGAGCTGCTCGGGAGGAGGGACAAGTTCAAACTCCACATAGTTGTCGTCGTTATCTCGTTCCTCATCTTCGGGGCCCTCCCTCCGGTCATCTACGGCTTCTCATTCCGCACAAGCGATGATCGGGACCTCAAGCTCGCGGTAGTCGCCGCCTCTTCGCTCCTATGCATCACATTGCTCGCCACGGGGAAAGGGCACGTCCAAAGGCCTCCGAAAACCTACTTCAAGACGGTTTTGTACTATGTTACCATAGGGTTTATGGCCTCCGGGGCTTCGTATTTGGCGGGAACGTTGCTCGATAAGCTCTTGAAGGATTTGGGGATCACGGAGTCGAGTTTTGCCTCGAGTTCTTCGAACGTGACGTTTCGAGAACCGAGCACGGGCGGGCGGGGATGGGGAGAGTACTAGGGTTGTTTTCTTGCATTGCAAGATATGCTATAGGATCAATCTTTGTTTTGTTGTTGTTTTGGTTAATTTTTTGAGGAGTTGTGGGTCTCAATAATGTTGCAGTGTTTTTTTCCTATAAAGCATTGCCAGAGGAATATGTAGCTTTTATATGTTTTTTTTTTTTTTTTTTTTTTTTTTGTGTAAAAATTTTTCATGAAATGATATAACTTTATATCAGTCAACTAATATACATTTTACGCTATATATATTATATTTGTCCATTTTTCATGTGTTTGTGTCTTCATGGATAAGTGAGAAATAGAGTTTAACACGGACAATGGCATGGGTTATTTGAGCACTGTAACACGGACATTGGCTCGAGGTATTTTCTGCCCCTTCTCATCCGTCTGGGAACCTTGCGTCCTTGAACTGATAACCATCTTTCGACTAACCTAGCCTCCTCCATCCCTTGTGACCAACAAGGGGTAGTACGAGAATATTCACCTGTTGTCCATCGACTACGCCTTTTGGGCCAATCTTAAGCCCCGAATAATTTAGATTTTGGATCGGGGCATTTTTCGGGATTAACTTTGACCAAATTTTATGTCAAGTTCGGACAAACTTGTGCGGGCCCACAAAATCTGCATGTGAAACTTGAATCCAACCCGACTTGTCGTCTAAAAGCAATCCGAACTTGAAAAAAGTTGCACCTAAAATTTGAATTGTCGCCTCTAATTCAGAACGACAGACTCAATCATGCTCAATCCTAGTAATTTTGATCAAACCTGTAAAAAAGTATCGTTACATGTTCCAAATATTCGCACAAAATGATGATTTAACCGAATAGTACCTGGCATCTTAGCCAAGACACAAAGAAAAATGAATATGGGTGGACGTTTGCATCTACAAATTCTTTATAGCGAGTATGTATGTTAATCAGTGATGTGGCATCACCTCATTAGTCAAGATAAAATCTCAGTCAATAAACTATAGTTGCGATCAGTAGAGGAGGCAAGAGTGGGCCGTAGTAGGCATAGGCCCGCCCCAGCCCTCCACATCCCTCCCATTTCTGGTATAATCCAAGTCCAAATCCAATATTAGTTTTGCCTTCTTATTATAACACACTTATTATAACCGTAAAAATTGTGCCTACAACTAGAAGTTGGCTCCGCCACTGGTTGCGTTTCTTTTTCTCTTAACCAAATCATAATACACCAAGTATGCAATATGTATTATAAATCAGACGTTTTGTACTAGAAATTCCTGTCAGGTCACTTAGCAAACAAATTTGGAATAATAGCCAAACATGTCCCTGAACTTATAAAAACTCACCGTTTAGTCCCTGAACTTTGAAAAAACCACTTAGGTCCCTGAACTTTGATAATGTGGGTCAATTTAGTCCTTACCGTTAGTTTGGGTTAACTGCTCCGTTAATTTAGTCATTGCCACGCCAGCATCACTAACGGAGCAGTTAATCCAAACTAACTGCAAAGACTAAATTGACCCACAATATCATAGTTCAGGAACCTAAGTGGCTTATCCAAAGTTCATGAACTGAAACAGTGAGTTTTTACAAGTTCAGGTACCTATTTGACCATTATTTAAACGAACTTTGTACAAAATTGGGGGTAAATGGGTAATTACATTTCTTGAAATTAAAAATTGCAAGTTAATTTCCAAATCCGCAAGAAACAAAAACAACTGGGGTCAGAAACCCAATTTCCAAACTCCTAAGGTCCCAAACTGCAAATACCAACACCTTCATAGACCTCTCTGGACTCGACACTGTGGACACAAACCATCGGCTCTGTGTGGTGTTGATGGCCACAGCAACCACTCTCTCATGGCGGCCCAGCCTCGCCGCCGCCAAACCCTCCCTCCGACGCCCAATCGCCTTCCGACACGTGGCGCCGGCGCGCGCCTTCCAGCGCAGCGACTTCGACGGCTTCGCGAAGCGCATGGCCTCCGGCGAGGCCTTGCGCGACGTCTGGCGGTCGGCGAACGACGGCTTCGAGCAGCTTCTCTTCGAGGCGAAGAAGACCGCGGAGCGAATCGACCGCCGGTACTCGGTTTCTCGGCGCGTGAGCTCGGCCGCGAGCACCGCGATGGAGCGGGCGCGGCAGATCGATCGGGAGCTGGAGATTGGAGCTCGGTGGAGGACGTTTAGCATGGATTTTGGGAGGAATTTTCCTAGGGTTTGTCCTCGATCTCTATATAGTTGTCTATATATATATATATATATATCAGTATTTGTATGTATGTAGCTATGTATGCATTAGCTGTTGTTTTTTCGGTTTCTTCATTTGAGGTAATGAAGGAGCTGCTAGAGCTGAAAATAGCTGCGATGATCTTCAATTGAAGTTTATATAGTGTTTGTCTCTATGAAACATAAGCTTCATTGTTAAAATTTGCTAAAAATTGTTAGAATTTGATGCTCAATTTTTATATATATGTATATATATATGTATATATATGTATGTATGTATGTATGCATTAGCTGTTGTTTTTCAGTTTCTTCAATTGAAGTTTATATAGTGTTTCCCTCTATGAAACATAAGCTTCATTGCTAAAATTTGCTAAAAATGGTTAGAATTAGATGCTCAATCTCTATATAGTTTATATATATATATATATATCAGTATTTGTATGTATGTAGCTATGTATGCATTAGC
>JAYMTK010003216.1:0-12569 GCA_036897405.1 Pelargonium myrrhifolium | reverse complement strand
AGACAGAACGCACCATTAGCGGAGACCTAGATGTGTGCCCGAGAAACCGCCTTCGGTGTGAGAATAAGAATCTAACACATAAACAGGATTGTAAAGTTATCAACTATTAACTTCATGATTCAACCGATTTATGATCGAACAATCGACAAAGAACGCAAAGAACAAAAATAACAATTAGAGAGTGTTTTTGTGCCCTTTCTATAATGTTCATAGAATAAATTGACCGGGCTTTTTACCTTAGGCCTGAGAATCTATTTATAGTCTTCAAGCTTACCTGACACGTGTCGGCTCGTGACTACTCAAAAATATGAGGTGGGACTCATCTGCTGGTTGGCCCCTGCTGGATCTGCTCACCAGTTGGGTCGGCCACCCTCCTCCTGTTGGGGGCTTCGGCCTCTGGTAGGAGGGCGTGGGCTTGCCTCTTCTAAGTTGAGCGCTGCCAAAATCCTTGGACAGCTGGTGGATATACACTACAGCAGGCTGATTGTCTTCTTCGGTTGATAGCATGCAAGCTTGGGTTGTCTACCTTCCTCATGAGGTCTGTCTTCCTCATAGGGCCTGTCTTCCTCATGAGGCCTTTCTTCCTCATGAGGCCTTCCCCATTGAGCCTTTCCAACTAGCTTGGCTTTCTTGACCGACGACTCTCGGACACCCGAGCCCCCTAAATCCGGGTCTTGGGGCTTCGGGTCTCTTTGGCTTGTAGTCCTGCTGAGTCTTTGACTAGTTTGTCAGGCCACATGTCGCCTTCCTAGGGACTAATTAAAATTATAATTTTTTATGCCGAATTAGTTGCCCCCTACTCCGAGTTGTACTGATTTATCGAGACTATGCTGGGGCACTTAATTCTTGAACTTCAATAAATTGTTGATTTTCCTCTCTCCCCTTGAGGTATAAGTAGTCGGCGGTATGGGGTAGCCGAACCCTCCTCTTGAGCCCAATTGGCTCCTTCAAATTTTAACTTCCCTAATTTGAATTAGGAGAGCTCTTTAGGGTGTCTTGGAAAACAAGTTTCCTATATTGACAAGTTATTCCCAAGTTTTCCTAATTCAATTAGGAAATCAATTTGAGACTTCTTCAATTTAAGAGGAGGTCTTCCAATTATTGTTTCACTCTTCAACAAGACCACAAGACGGATTTTGGTGCCCCCTACCCTTGTGACCGATTGGCCTTCTCCTCAACGGGTAAGTGATAACTAGTATTTTGTAATAGTTATTCAACCCTAAATCATGCTAGTTTTCCATTAATTTGTTTTATTTTAGTACCTCTTTTAGCTTAACTCTCGCCATTTTTGCCTAAGTTTGCAAGTTGTGTCACATTGAAGGTCGATAGGCAACTTCTAGGGATTTTCGATTTTTTATGTCCAATTTAAGCCAAATATGCTCATTTGTGTCTTAATAATCCTTAAGTGAGTTATAATGATGAATTTTAGGTTTGCGTGAGGAAAGCTAAGGCATGAAGGGGAGCGAATTTGAAAATCAAAACGGAAGTGTGCCATAAGAAGATGATTGCTGTGAAAATGGCATGGATGCTGCGACAATCCAAGTGCGGAGTTGAAGAGGAAAATGGGCAAAAATAGAGCAATGTGTCGCGGAAACGGCTAGAATTTCCACGGCAATCAGAGCAGTCCCTATATGGCAACTTTTTGGTCAAGAATCCATAGTCGTGGCAATGCAGACGTTGTTATAAATATGTGAAGGTGCGATATCTTCAGGGTAGTCGCCCTCTTCCCCAATGATGATGGAAGGGTGAAGGGCTTCGACGGTCTCTCCCTCCATAACCTCGAGAGGATCATGGGACTAAAGCTTCATTGGGACCACTTGGCATGAACACGAGGTTCCCTGGTGCTGATTGGACTGTGACGTAGTCACCTTTTTGACCCGAACATCTTGAAGGGGGCCACGGGGCTCGGTCCGGAATCGGTTACGAGCGCGGTCACCTTGCTCGCTCTAGACTTCTTGGGTACGATGGTGCTTCCCCGACAAGTATACCGGTGCCGCACGTAGTAATAACGGACGATAAGTTCGGATATCGATCCACAGGGAGGTGGTTCAGTATTCAGGTCAGTTTGCGGGCTAGTCTAGTTGGCTTTCTAACCTAGACTTGAAAATATAAAATTATCGGGGAGTTTGAGTGTGAATTGTGAATAGCAAAAACATACAAAAATAATTAAAAAGTGGAATTTAGAGATTTCAAGCTAACAACGTGGTAGGGATGTGATTGGTGAAATAGTGGACACATGTAGGTCGGGTTTGTTAGAGTGAGCGTGTTTTAGTTAAATGTGTTACCCGGTCATCTTATATCCCTGGAATCGCCTATTGGTTAGATCCCTCCGGATCAGAAGGTGAACTCCACGACAACTACATCTGAGAAGATGATGTTATCACGCCACCAAATCTTGTAATCCTTGCTCCCCTTTGATCCTTGGTTGCACTTGGGAATCTCCTCTGGAAAAATGGTGAAAAAGGAGGCTGGAAAGTGGTGAAAAAAGCTGAGAAATTGTGGAATGAGAGTTGCCCTAATTTGGGTCCGAAATGTTCTATATATAGAACTGTGCGAATTGTCGCGGCAAATTTTCCTGAAACCCTAAATGGCAAGTTTCCTTTTTGAGCTTTTGCCGCGGCAAATTTGGAATTGTCGCGGCATTTTGCTTTGCCTTGAACTTTTTGTGCTTCGATCTCAGTTCCGCTCCTTTCCGTACCGTAGTCCTCTTTGGTATTGACCTGAAAATCACATAGAAACATACCCAAGGACTATATGACACAAATAAGCGATAAATAGCATAGAATTACATCGAATTAACCGAAATTCGCACATTAGGTCCTATAGACACCCATGAGGCATACTTAGCCTATTTTGGCGAGAAATAGGCCTCAAAGTGCTAATAAATGCAGCAAGAATGAGGGCATACTAGCATGATTTAGGGTCCAATAACTAGTACAAAATACTAGTTATCATATATGTCAAGTATATGTATATATTTATTATCGCAATCATAATATTATGCAATATATCTAGTATTTATGGGGAATTACTTGATTTTGTACGAGATATGATCTTTTACACGAATGATATTTATTTATTTTTAATGATGGATAAAATGTATATCAGTTGCAACTTAACAAAGTCAATGAGGTGATGACACCTCATTTAAAATCACTTATATTCACCTAAGTGAATTTGTGGGAACGGAGCGACCCGTCCGGATCCATGATTTTAAATGAGGTGGCATCACCTTACTAGTTTAACTGATATAACTTTATATCAGTTAACTGAAATACATCTTACTCTTTAATGATTATGGTTTATTACGTTGGTATTTGTATGAACTACACAATAAAGAAATTATTCATTTTTATTAATATAATTATGTTCGCATAAAATTGTACTACAGTTTCTCGATTTTTATTATGCATATGGTAAAAAAAAATTAAGTTATAATTTATAAAAAATTTAAAAATAACGGGGACCCAATGGGAGAAAAAGGTGGGGACGGGGATTTTTCCTGACAGAAAATGAGGTGGGGATGGGGACAGGGTGCAAAATCCACCCCCGCCCCGTTGCCATTCCTATATGAAGCCATCCGTGAGGAAGCACCCCACCACACGCCACACTGCGCCTTCATAAATTTGACCCTGGCGATCCGCCACCATGATCTCCAATCCCCCAATCTCTTGATCCTCTATTTGAAACATTTCCATTGCATCCATGATAGTTGTTGTCATAGCTTTTGTTTGACACTGCTCACGTCAAGCTCCAATCACCTCTTTGCTCTAATACTCCCCCCGATCTGGACCTGGCTCTCCAAATCGCAGAAATGGTCTCTCTGCACTTCTCCAATCGTCCTCGCCTAGCAGACTCTCTGACCTAATCTAGCCTCCCTCGACACTTCCTCTTTTCCGCAACCAATGCTCACTTCGATACCGGTGACCGTCGCCGATCGATGTCTACCTCTTCTGTATTATTCACCGCCCTGCCTCTCTTCACGTAACCCTAGAAAATTCTTCACATTTCAATCTTACTATCTAATGAACTAAGATCTCTTCAACTCAATTTATTTATAACATTAAATTGATATACATATCAAAAAAAAAGTTATATATTTTATTTCGCCTCAAACCTAAGAAACTATTAGGACCGGTCATGCTTAAATAGTGCCAGTAAATTTTCGGCCTTATACTAATTTTAAGGGATATTTACAATTTCTTATCTTGTACTATCACACATTTGCAATTAACTAACATGAACTACCAAATTAGCTTTTAAATACCCTTTACTTTCAAAATTGTTGCAAATAGCTCTTCAATCCAAAATTCCGTCAGTTGACAGATAAAAAGATCAAAATGCCCTTCGTTTTTTTTATTTTTACTATATTAATAATTTAAATTAAAAAAAATGTACACCAGCGAGCTGCCCGGAAACATACGCCAACGACCACCGATGAGCTCAGGCGAGATCCGGCGAGCTCTCCTCGATCTCCGGCCACTGGTGATATGTTTGATCCGATTTTACAAATTTCAGCGACAACATGCAGTTTCTGGCGAGAATCGATTCATGATCTCGCCGGAAACTTCAACCTTGTTCTTCAATCGTCATTTTCACAAAAAATTGAAAGTTTCATCCAAGTTAACTAATGAATTTGGACGGATGGGCAAATTGCAACGATTTTGAAAGTATAAGGTAGTTAAAAGTTAATTTGGTAGTTCATGATAGTTAATTGCAAATGTGTGATAGTACAGAGTTTGTAATTATCCCTAGTTTTAACCAAACTTAATGAAAATACATTTTAAAGAGTATAGAAAGAAAAAAAAAATCATGTAAGAGTGATTTTTGTAGAAGAAAGACAATTTTATTAATAAACACATAAATAGCATAATTTCAAACGAGGACAGAGAGATAGTCTCAACACCTGAACTATTCTCAACAATGAGAGTAAAAGAACTAAATTCGCAAGTTGACCTAAGAAGGCGTGTGTCCAACTCTCGCCAACTGCAAACCACAAAATAAAATCCAAATAAAACCAAATATAGCACCAGCGATTCACGGGTTCTATCATGAGACCCAAAGTAGCCAACAATGTAAATGCTCATAGCAAAACCCACTATGCTTATCCTTGCACGTACCCCAATCCGGCCTGCAGACCTAGTGTTCGGTCCGCCCCTCCCTGCTCTATTGTGATGTGCTGGAACCACAGTAGAGCCGGATACCTATTCTCATTTGGGCAAACGGACCTACTCCTCCAGATTTGATGGTAATTCTTATGTCACAAACTTCCAATTAAAAAATAAATAATAAAAAATTCATGGAATACTGAATTCAAACCAAAACAGAGCAAAATTGGGCTCCAAAAGCAAACAGATAGTTGCTTAATTTTTATTGATCACAACTATTAAACAGAACCAAAAAGAATAAAAATATCCAATAGAGAAGAGTTGTTAGATAAGATTACTACTAATCTAGTACAAAATTGGACTACAACCTAAACAGAATGCAGAAGCACTGCCTCCTCAGCACCAGATTTGAAGCTATTAACAACACAAATCCCCATATATATATATCATCAACATCTATCTGCCTTCACTGGCAGCTTCAAAGGCATTTCCTGCTCTGTCCTCTTCTGGACGGGACGCATTTCGCTCGCATTCTTTTATACACTACTCTCTCAATGCCCTTCGTGTACCCCTCGCTCTGTGGGTGACCCAGGAACGAAGGGAACAAAACCTCTCCCACCAAAGACCGGACGCATGAATGAATCATCGAACTTCCGCCAGTAGCGATGGACAGTATGTGTTGGAGTTGTCAACAGTGCCCGTAGGCTGCTTGGACGAATGGCATGGTCGCTAAGATCAGATCCATGCCCACTTCCAAGTAGTGGTACGTTAACTGAGTCTGATTTTGGTGTGGATGGGTCAGACAGTAACATGCTCAAGGATCTTGATGACTGAGGTAGCAATAATCTTATAAGAGGTTTGGTCAGCAAACCAAACACCTGAACACAACCAAATAAAGAAAGTCAATTGTATCATAAAAAAAAACACGGCTTATTGTATACAAAAGTGTGTAATTGTGTATGTAGAGAACTAGTCCTCGAATCAAGTAGATGTGAGGTAGTTAATGCTCCTCCGCCTAAAATAACTGTCTGGTATTGCTTTTATTGATAAAAATAAGGAGTTAGTGTTGGACATTTAGTAATGTGTCCCATATGCATTTGTTGTAACAAACTCAAGGGATAGGGGTATTGGGACGGAGGGAGTATGTAATATGAGACTACAGTTATTGATGATCGGTTTCTAGTTGGATATCCTAACAAGATACTTAAATCTGAACCTCAGTTGCAAATCTAAATCTGAATCTTACCACTGAGCTAAACAGAACAACGGTTATCGTACTGGTAATCATGATAGCATTGCCTCGCAATTGAGTATGCCCTCCACTTGTAAACTGCATCATATAACATGAATTTTAATGAGTAATACCATGAAGAGTGAAGACACCTTCAGAACCAAGAAAATATAAGGAAAAAAACTGAGTGTGAAACTGGTAAGAAAAACTGAGTGTTCACTTCGGAAGTTAGTTGAGTGAAAAATGGAAGACAAGTTCTAGAAAGAAGATTGGTAGCATTTAGATTATTTTGAAGGGAATGGGAAGCACCCATTTTCTATGAATCTTGCATTCCTGTTTTCATTCCCATTCCCTCAAATGAGAAAAGGAATTTGATTCTCATTCAAAATGACTACATGCCCTTAAACATGAAAAGTATTGCAAAAGACGCATAGCGGCAAGCAAATAGCCTCCACATATTTATTACCTTATTGTAGGCAAGTGCCATAGAAACAGCACCTCTCATAAGACCGGCCCACCATATCACAACCTAGAAAAGAAAATTTGTAAGTATAATTTGCTAAATCAACTTAATATAAAACAGCAAACATATAACACCGCAGAAACATGATTACCTGCTCTTGCAAGCTAATTTTCTCATCCACATTTTTCTTAGATAAGTTGGATATGAATGACAAAGGAAAGACAAAAGCTGCTCTTCCTGCCATCACCAAAGCTACAAGTATTGAACTCACAGCAACCGATGTCCCAGGGCTGCAAGAAGTAAAATCAAGCAAAAATGTAAAAAACATATGGATTTTAACCTGGCCAACTGTATTGACCCATGTATTAAAAATTCACGGACTAAACTTTTAAAGGGGTGATAATCAGCAAATAATTAAGATATAATCTGCAAAGAGTGAAAAGAACAAACCTACTACTTGCGAATCTCCACTTGTCAATGTCCAGAGCATCCATACCAACGTAGAGGAAGATAAAAAGTTCAGCAACAAAAGACAATGTTGCAAAAGCATGCCTTTAATATGAACAACAAAAATTATCAGGCAACCAGGGCTTTAAAGATTGAAAGATATTGGCAATGGACCCAAAATACTGGATAAATTTCTTGGAGAAAACATACTTCGTAGTAATTCTTGAACTTTCAGTGACATTATGCCAGGTGTAGTGAGACATCACAATTCCACAGAAAAACACTGTCAGAATGCCACTCAAGTAGAATAGCTGCAGGACACAACATATAATCGACATCTTAGTAATCAGAACTGGATTATAATGATAATTAAAAAAATAGCACCCAAAAATTGCCTATAAAGTTAAAAGCATTACTTCAGCCATTATGTACGAAAGGTATGCCATGAGTATCATAAGAGCAACTTCACGGTCTGTAGAGTGCCTGAGTCATGTCAGAAATTGAGTTGGCATTACCATTGCTGTTACTTTCCCAACAATGCAGGATCTATCCAAAGAAACATATTTCTGATAGAAATATGTATAATATATGGGAGAAAAATGCATGTGAAGATATATGTTGTAACAAAGTTTGATTCCTTTCACCATATCATACCTGCCAAAATACAGCTTTTTGATTATGTAAGCACTAAGAAGCCCAGTCTGCAAGAGATAAAACATACCATAGAGAACAGATCACATTCCTGATTTACACTCGTGTTTCAGCACGCACACACACAACAGAGAATGAGAGAGAGACTTACAAACACTCCCAACAGGGTGCTTGAAACAAATAGATAAAAGAAGTTGCCAATAAAATGTAAAGCAATCCTCATATCAATCTTATCAATGTCAAAGCTTTGTAGCGCATTGAAAAGGACCACTGATGTAGCATCATTTACAACACCTTCACCAAAGACCAGACTGTAGAGTAAAGGAGTCTCATCTTGGTTTAAGATCTGCACCATCAGTGAGAACAAGTCTAGATAATGAGTATGATTTCTCTTATTAGCTCGAAACTCTCCAGTAGCTTTAATATGTTACAATACCTGTAACGTGCAAACAGAGTCTGTTGCAGCAAATATTGCACCAACAGCTGGAAACAATAGGACAAATGATTAAGATAGCAAACATGACAATAATATTAATTGAAAAAAGGTAGTAAAAGTGATACCTAGAAAATCCCCTATATCCAGGGTACCAATATCCATTTCTTTAAAAAACTGTATACAACCTGCGCCAAGCATCATAATAACAGTTATAATCACTAATAAAAACATCTCCTAGCCATTATAAACCAAACATAACTGTACTTAGCAATTATTGGCATAAAAAATTTCCGCCTTAAGCAGCTGTGTAAATCATGCAGAACAGCAAAAGGAAAGATTGCATTATTGAAGAAACCCTAGGAAAAGATTTAAAGAGGGGAGATTTTCAAAACATACTAAGAATTAAGAATGATAAATAAATAAATAAAAATACTAGAAGTTATTTTATTTATTTGTCAAATGGCTTTTAGGTACCACCTTTTCCTCATAACAACGACTTGGTTTATAATATAGCACCAACCATAAGGTACAACCCTAAGAAGAAAAAGGTTGTACTTGGGCACCCTAATTTTCCCTGGCAGTTTTTTTTTTTTTTTTTTCATTCTTCGAACCTTTTTCAAATTCTACCTTTAAACAAATTCAAGTATGCTAACTGCTGCCGCACATTAGTACTCTCTTGCATCCTCAAAATAATAGGCTTTTATTATGATACATGCTACTTGTCTAGAGACATTGCCAATTTTTATGGACCGAGAAAAACTAAATATTTTCAAGAGACTCTCATCTTCCACAGCTAACAAGGCCCCAACTTTCTTTCAAAAAATCGAAAGGTATGAAATGGACTTTGTATTTCAGTAACACTACAGTTCCCCTAGTTTTTTCCGAGTCTTTTCAAGAGGTGGGAAATACATATTCCACATCCACTAAATTGTAAATATTCACATATGGTTTGCATTCTTACTACTGAAGATGCAGTCAGAAGAGAATAGTGTATATATGATTGCAACACATACCTAATGATATAACGGCACAGGATACTAATGTGCCGATAGCACCAAACATCATGATAGTAATAAAGTTACGAAAAAATTGCTTCTTTTTCACCTGGAATCTGAAATGGAAAAAGAAATAGAGAGATCAGAATTGAACATCAAGAGGCTTTAGGGAGTAAGCTACTGAAGATCCGAACACATTAATAACACGAAACTGATCAAACTTATAATAATGAGAAACATTACAATCCTAGAGAAAATAAATATGATTCTCTGCTCATTCATATGAATAAAATCTGTCCAACATATAAATTCTAACTAAGATAAGATGACATTATATAGTTCAGTAAATTATTGGCTGTAGAGTGTAGACATAGCACCATTTCTGTAGGATGCATTACAGCTGAACCTATGAACTCCATAAATATAAAGCAGACGTAGTTGCTACATAAATAAATTAGTATGTCCTGGAGTTCTAATTTTATTCTCTTATTCCCATTTTAAAATCATGCATTCTAACCCAACTATTCATGATAGCAAAGCTAACTGACACCACTTATTGGAAACTTTGATCTAGATATCAATACAAGGAATTTGAAACCCATAATTTCCTGTGAATTACATATCTGAGGCAATAACTATCAGTATCAAATTGTTTGTCTGTAATATATTCTGTTTCATTAATCTATTTCCAGTACTCACTACACTCAGTTCTAGCTGGTATGTGGATTTTTTTTTTTTTTTTCAATACACGCCGAAAAGAATACTATTAGCTGTGAGCTTTTGGCTCAAATTACAGTATAATAATACCTAAGGATTTTTCATCTCTCTTCTCATCTCTATGTTCAACAAGTAAATCAATTTTGATGATAATCTGACATCATAATTCACTGTAATCCCAGACCAGAATATTTGTACTTTATGCTTACAAAACATAATAAAAGTCACTTAAAGCAGCAGAGTACCAGACTATAGAATCTTTCCAAACATTATTTAAGTCCCTAGGCCTAGTATAGCAGGCCCAAACAAAAAATCAGACACAGAGGCCGACACATATAGAAACATTCTATAGATTCCTTCCAAGCATGTATTTGATCCCTGCTACTGCTCTACGAGAACTAAACTTAAGCAAGCTGAAAAAAGTAACAACTTTTTTTTAAAACACAATTATAGCTGAAATTGGCATGAGTAATATGTAATGCTGCCTACAGTAATGTGTGACAAATATCAGTCATAAGACAGTACAAATTAGCACGTAGCAAATGCATCTATTAAAAACATTGCAAAATAATATTTATCTCTCTCTACTAAACCAACAAGATCGGTGGATAATAACTTACCCAGCATTAAATATAATTGGTGGCAGAAGATATATAAAGAAAAGGTCTTCACTAAAGACTAGAAGATGTGAACTTTTTCCATTACTAACCAGCAATATAATAATTCCAGTACATACACCCTGCAGACAGATCAGAGAGAAACAATTAGAAACCGGTGTATATATGAACCTGGGTGCATGGATTCAATAATTCTTTGAATGTCCAATAAATTAATACAAATACACAACGTAAAAGCTAATATTTGGACTTGTAGAGATTGTTTTTTCTTTGCCACCCAAATTTTCCAGATCAAGTAAACTTGTGCAAGATGGAAAAGAAAGCTCACAATAATTAGCGCAGTGATCGACTCATTCATCCACCGGTTCTCCTCCAGGAGATGACCAATCACAATGCAAGCACATAGCAAAGCCACGAATAAATTCATGGAGACTACAGAAGCATGATCTGAAGTGGATAAATTTTGCATTTTTGACATGAAATCACCAACTACCGCAGCCATGGTGTCCACCTCTCTATGGAAACAGACAATTTAAAATAATAAATATATAATCCGGGCCCTGATCTTCAACTTGATGATGTGATGATAAATCAAATTATCTCTCCAGACTGCCCATCTCAAAAGCCTCCCCAAATCTCACGTACACCAGCTTTGCACTGAAATCAAATAAGCAACTCCAATGTCATTACACATTAAATGATCATTCATTTCAATTCAATCTTACCATCTTAGAAACAAAATAAAAACAGAACCCAAAAGGAGGGGAAAAAAAGAGTTTCCAAATATAAAAACTAATCTGACAGAAAAGAAAGAAAAAAGTGCGATATATTAGCGAATAACGACCGAGCAAATGTGGGAAAAGGCCTACTTTTATTTATTGGCTAATAACTTAATGTCTATAACTCCATTGATCAAAATAAAATACAGAATCTTCAAAAATTTAAAGGTGGTGCTTACTAGAGTGCAATGGAGGCGACATACAGGCTCTTCTCCTAATGTGCGGCGAGACCATTGGAGTTCACTGATTGCGTCTTGTGCAAATTAACACAACCTCAGCAAATTTGAGAGAGAGAGAACGATGAGTTGTGAATAGTATGAAGGAAAAATGAAGAATCTGGATTGGAAAGGTGGAGAAAATATGAAATGGAAGGTGTGGTGTGAAATAGAGAGGGAAAAGCGATTTATGCGGCGAAGCAAAGCAAGGATGATTGAAGGTTGGACTGAGAATGAGGAGAGGGAGAGATCGCCAAATGGAAGACAAACAAGGAAGGATGTAGCATCTCTTCCTCTTCGGCGCTTAATCTTGCTTTTTTATAGTATCTATTTATAAAAGAGAGTGTATTTTCAGTATGAAAATCATTTCTTTGGTTTTGTTGCATCATTTTTATATTTGGATTAATTACAATTTTTTATCTTCTACTTCACTTATTTGCAATTAAATCCTTTAACAACTAAATTAACTTTTAGGGAATATTTCATGTTACTACCCTCTTACATTCAAATTTGACATATTACTACTATGTCGTATCATGTTACTACCCTGTTAGATTTTTTAGTACCATTTACTAAATACATCAGTTAACTTGCGAAAAGACGAAAATACCCTTCTTTTTCATTTTAATAATAATAATAATATAATATTAAAATAATAATAATAATAAATTTATAAAAAAAAAAGGAAAAGACGAGCAGTTACTCGTCTTCTCTGCCGATACTTCCTCGTCTTCTCCGACGAGATGCGGCGGAGTTCGGAGGTGGGAGGCGCAGCGACTAGACGATGAAGCTCGGAGGTTATGGACTTCGTCTTCTCTCTTCTTCGACGCTAGGGTAGATCTGGTTCTCCGTCGTCGTGGCGAGGCGCGAGGAGGCGGTGTGAAGTTGCGATTCCGGCGTGGCCTGGGGC
>JAYMTK010003215.1:0-12569 GCA_036897405.1 Pelargonium myrrhifolium | reverse complement strand
TCATATAACAACAAAAGGTGCATTCTCGTATTTGTTCACAAGTGAAGAAATCACTTATTTCTTCTGTCACAAAATGAGTGTTATGTTTGTATCGTATTTTTGTCTAAAAATGAGTGTCATATTGTATCCATTGAGTTTGTTGGAACACGTATATGCATGATGAGGATTTAAAAGTAATTGTATCACACTAACTAATTTCTCCTTAATAATTCTCAAAATAGAAAAGATAACACTCATTTTGGAATGGAGGGGGTAATTTAAATTACTAGTCAATTGCAATAGCCTCAGAGAATTGTTTTACAATACTCACTTCGTCTCAAAATAAGTGTCTTGTTTCTCTTGCATTTTTGTCTCAAAATGAGTGCTTTATTTTCTTTTCTAGTAAGTTAGTTATGCATGAATTATCAATAGTATCCTTATAAAAGGTTAGTTAGAACCTCACAACACATGATCGTGAGGATATAATAGTAAACATACCACACTACCTCACTTTTGTTTAATTTTTTTCAAAATAGAAAGAATGACACTTATTTTGAAACAGAGGAAGTACTACCTTTGAACATGCTAAAAGAAATCGACTAAAGTGAGACAGGAAAAAGAAACAGTTCCACTACTGTCTTTGTATATTGTTTGGGCTAATTGTTATTCGGCCAATTCCCTTGGAACATGGATAGTGGCCCATGGTAAAAGCTTGAACCCATGTCACCATTGACGCGAGTCAGAGATTGTTCTAGTTGAATTTGAGTTTCATTAAATATAGTTAAGCTAGAACTTGGTAGGGAAACCTTTTACCAACTTATGGTAGCATGAAGCCCTTTTACATGAATTAAAACCCTTCCATTTGTCTTCTTCGGTTCAGGCGATTACGTCCCTCCTTGCAATGCACCATTGAAGTGAAGCTCCTTCTTCCCCGGCATAAGTGGATTCAATTATAGACAAAGATGCCCTACTCCGACCGGTGACACTCAACCAAACCTTTGTTGTTGTTGTTGTTGTTGTTCTATGTATTACTTCTGCAAACAAATTGATTGTTGGTTGTTTAGGAATTCAATTGGCCATTTATGTGTGAAATCTTATTTCTCTCCGCAACAAGAAAATATAGGTGCTAAATTTCTTCTGCAACCGATAGATTATTTTGTCTCGTTGTTCTGTATAACAGATGGCAACAAGTTAACCTAAGCAACTTTCCATAAAATAAGATATTGCAATTAGTTGGCTTCAATTCATGTCCATTTTTTTTCTTACTTCAATGTTTGGGGTTTGACTTTGAGGAAGAATTAAAATTGGATTATCTTAACAGATATGAATAAAGCGACTTGCTCGCTGCGATGCATTACATAAATGAAATAATTTTAGCATGGAGATCCATGATTCTCTCCCGCCTCACCCTATCTCCATGAAAACATGTGATGTGTGAAGTGTGAACTCAACTGTATTAAGTAAACAAGTGTTTTCTTTTTCCCATTTTATTTGATGTTTCATGTTTGTGGGTACTTAGACATGTTTCAAGTGCATATAACAACAAAAGTTGCATTTTTGAGAGGTGGTAGGTTCAACTCCCATTGAGTCGGGTCGGGTCGGATGGAGTGGAGGTTTTGAGTTAAAAGGGGAGAGCTATCTATGTCGTGTAACTCAACTGATAAAAAAACAACAAAAGATGCATTTTTGTATTTGCTCACAAGAAAAGTAACCACTTAATTTAAACTACTAGTCAACTTCAATTGCTTATGAGAAATGGTTTTACACTATCTTTGAATATACAAAGAAAGTGACTAAAGTGAGATAAGGAAAAGAGAGAGTTGGTTTCACTACTATTTATTGGTTTGAATCAGATATATTTTCCTACACACATCTATTCCATGGCTGTTGCAGAGCTTCTGTTGGGGGCATTCATTTCTGTGCTGTTTCAGAGACTGGCATCTCCGGAGCTGTTGCGCTTCGCTTTGAGGGAGGGGGTCCACCGGCAGCTGAAGAAATGGAGGACTATGTTGAACAAGATTCAGGCAGTGCTTGCAGATGCAGAGGAGAGGCAAATTAGGGACGACTCTGGAGTCAAACTGTGGCTGGATGATCTAAGACATTTGGCTTACGACGTGGACGACCTTCTTGATGAATTTGACTATGATGCTACTGCTTTCCAACAGAAAAAGAAGAAGATGAGATCAACAACTCATCAAGCTAGCACTAGTAATAAGGTACGGTGCCTCGTCCCTAGTTGTTTGAATCCTTGTACGATCGTCTCTAATGTTAGGATGGAGTCCAAAATTAAGGAAATCACAGCTCGGTTTCAAGACATCTTGAAACAAAAAGAAGAGCTGCACCTGATGATCAATGGAGCATCAACCACAGGAGCTGGAGGGGAATCAGATGTACAGACCACTGCTGGTGCTACTACGTCTTTGGTTGATGAATCTTGTATTTTTGGGAGACAGAAAGATAAAGAAGCTATTCTTCGACTGTTGCTGCAGGGTCTTGAACCACCACCCAGCAGTAGCAGCAGCAGTTGCAGTAGTAATGCTGCTGTTGGTGTGATTCCAATAATTGGTATGGGTGGTCTGGGTAAGACTACTCTTGCCCAACTTGTCTACAATGATCGCACTGTCAAGGATTATTTTCATGTCAGAGTATGGGCTTGTGTAGCTGATCATTTTCACATCCCTACCCTCACCAAAACCATTCTCCGCTCTGTTTCGACGGCCGCTACTTCCTCAATGGATGGCATGGATCTCAATTTGCTCCAAGAAGAATTGAAGAATGCGCTTTTTGGGAAAAAGTTCTTGATCATTTTGGATGATGTTTGGAATGAGAACTATGGCAAGTGGAGCACCTTCGTCGCCCCATTCTCAACGGGTGTGTCTGGTTGTAGAATTATTGTTACCACTCGAAACGAAGGTGTTGCTTCATTGGTTGGTAATTTCAAACCTTACCGCCTAAAAGAGTTGTCTGATGATCTCTGCTTGTCTGTTTTTGCTCACCACGCATTGGATACCATAAGTTTTGATGCGCATCCAAATTTAGCAAATGTTGGAGAAGAGATTGTGAAGAAGTGTAAAGGTTTACCCTTGGCAGCAAAGATGTTGGGAGGCCTCTTACGAAATAAGCATAGACCTCAAGAGTGGGCAGACATATTGCACAGCCAGATATGGGATTTACCACAAAGTGGCATTCTTCCAGCACTGAAGCTGAGCTACCACCATCTCCCTCTCAATTTAAAGCAGTGCTTTGCATATTGCTCCTTGTTTCCAGCAGGCTATGAATTCGACAAAGATGAGCTGATCTTTTTATGGATGGCAGAGGGTTTTCTTCAACCGCTGCCCAACCAAAAGAAACAAATGGAGGATTTGGGTGGTGAATACTTTTATGGTATGTTATCAAGGTCCTTTTTTCAGCCACTAAACACGACTCCATTGAAATTTGTTATGCATGACCTCATTCATGACCTTGCCCAATTTGTTGCTGGGAATGTTTACTTTCATATGGAGAATGAGTTGGACACAACCATGATTGAAAAAGTTCGGCATTCATCATTTGTATGTGGCATGTTTGATATCTTCCAAAGATTCGAATCCTTTAGCAACATGAAATGCTTACGTACATTCCTTGCATTGCCGATTGAAAAGAGACTGGGAAGCTACTACTTAAGTCCAAAGGTATTACTTTACTTGCTGCCTAGACTCAAACGCTTAAGGGTGGTGAGTTTGAGTCACTATCAGATTCGGGAGTTGTCGAATTCAGTTGAGCACTTAAAGCATTTAAGGTACTTGAATATGTCGGGTACAAAAATCAAATGTTTACCAGAATCAGTGACTTTTCTTTTCAACTTATTCACATTAATACTTAGGTCATGTCATAGTCTCACAGAATTGCCTCCAACTATTTGGAATTTGGTGAATCTTCGTTGTCTTGATCTTGATGATACTCCAAATTTGAGGGAGATGCCAACTGGGATGGACAACTTGACAAGCCTCCGTAAATTGTCTAAGTTTGTGGTTGGAAAAAATGATGGACTTGGGATAAGAGAATTGAAGAACTTGTCTAATCTTCGAGGAAGGCTTTCCATTTTAGGGTTACACAATGTGATGCATATTTCAGATGCAAGGGAGGCCAAGTTGAAGGACAAAGAAGGCCTTGATCTGATATGCATGAAATGGAGTTGTGAATTTGATGATTTTCGAAATGATGAAGTTGAAACCCATGTTCTAGAACTTCTTCAACCACCAAAAAGCATCCAAGAGCTTGAGATTGTTTGTTATGGCGGTACAAATTTTCCATGGTGGATCACAAATTTGTTTAATATGGTGAGGCTAAGAATTGATGGTTGCAAAAAGATAACCTCATTACCATCACTTGGACGATTACCCTTATTGAAGGAGCTTACTATGTGTGATTTGGTTGGAGTAACAAGTGTGGGTGCTGAGTTCTATGGTTATGATGCTGTCTTTGCTACAAAGTCTTTTCCATCTTTGGAGACACTATGTATTTATAATATGCGTGAATGGGAGGAATGGTCTTGTAGCAGTGCAGTGGCAGTGGCTGGAGGAGAGGAGTTTTCTAATCTCCGTTCGCTTTCTGTCAAAAATTGTCCCAAGTTGATCCATAAACTTCCATGTCACCTTCCTTCCCTCCAAAAGCTTGATATTCAAAACTGTCCCAAGTTGGTTGGGGATATTCCTAGTCAGCTTCCTTGTCTCGAAAAGCTTGACATTGCAAACTGTCCAATGTTATCTTATACAACAACTCCTACCACAAGCCTTCATGAACTGAAGTTACAAAAGTGCATTATTGGGGAGGGTGTTGATCTCAGTGCTCTCACTTGTTTGAGTGTTTCTGAAATTTCAGAGATGAGATGTTTAAATGGGCTGAAAAGTCTGACGTCCCTTGAATGGCTGGAAATCCGGAACTGTCCAAGACTTGTGTCATTTGGAGGTGATGAGACAATCAGTTTGGCGTCCACTCTAAAGCATCTTGTGTTGTTGGAATGTGAGGCCCTAGAGACGATAGTATTGCCTCTGCAGCCAGATGAGTACTATTGTATGGAGGAGTTGGTTATAAGAGGCTGTCCTTCTCTCGCATCCATTTCATTTCCTAAGTTACTTAGCTGCTGCAGCGTGAAGTCCTTTTTAATCACTAACTGCAAGAGGTTGCACTCTCTGCCGAAGGAAATCAGCAACGGGGAGGGTGTCTTCGTCCTTGAAAAGTTGGAAATTTGGGAATGTCCTTCTCTGAGCTCATTTCCAACAACTAGAGGCCACAAGTTAACAACCACCCTCAAATCCTTGACTGTTGGCTACTGTGAGAGTCTACAATTTCTTCCATTGCCAGCAGATAATAATGATGAGGGTATGATGATGATGATGAAGCGTATGCCATCGACCTCTTCCTCACTTGAGGATATCCATATCGTAAACTGTGCATCTTTGAGTTCCTTCCAACAAGAGGCCAAGCTACCCACCTCCCTCAAACGACTTCGTATAAAAGATTGCTCTCAGTTAAGTTCAATTCCAGAGACATTGCCAGGCTCATCTCTTGAAGAAATTGACATCAGTGGCTGTAGAAATCTGATAGGATTAATGCCAGGGTCCCTGCTCGGCCTAACCAATCTTATTCAGTTGTGGATACAGAATTGTGCAGCCTTAGAGTGCTTGTGGTTACCGGATATGGATTTGAATATGCCTTTCCCCAAACTGAGAAGCCTTAAAGTATGGGGTTGCTCAAATCTAAGTTCTCTGCCTCCTAATAATATGATGATCAACAACCTCATTTCTCTTAGCATCTATGATTGTCCAGCTCTAGAGACTACATTTTTGCAAGGAGGTTTCAATGTGACCCTCAACCTCACAAAGCTTGAAATTGGAGGATCCCCAAATCTGCTGCAGAAGCAGAAGCACATGTCAGAATGTGGCCTACACAGTCTCACTTCTCTCAAATCTCTCACCTTATATGGAGATGGTGGCATGATGGATGATATGGTTTCCTTTCCAGATAGTGATCATGATCATGATGACAATAACTACAAGTGTCTCCTTCCCACAAGCATAACGAAACTTACAATTAATAGTCTCATGAATGTGGAATCCCTTTCCAACGGTCTCCAAAATCTCATCTTCCTGCAACAATTGGAGATATGGAAATGCCCCAAGCTTCGCTCCTTGCCAGCACAAGGTCTGCCTCGTGCACTAGGACATCTATGGATATATTATTGTCCGATTCTGGGAGAACGTTGTGAAAAGGATAAAGGAGGAGATTATTGGCCTATCATATCCCACATCCCATGTATTCAGATAGATGGAAGACTCCAAAATTGAAAGACAAGGAGGAGATTTTGGCTCATTGTATCATATCAGCAAGTTTCTTAGAAACACCACGTATACCCGAACCATCCTATTGCTGGCAGAAAGAATATTAAATCATGTGCAGGTTGTTCTTTCAGGTCCTTGTTTCCTTCCTTTGATTCAAACAAATTGTTATCCATCTTTGTTGTTTGTTCTATTTATTAGCACATTGTTTAAAACTCACTGCCATTATGTATCTTGCTTTCAGCATGATTAGATGTTCACAAATTGTTAAAAAATATTTATCTTATTCACATGGTTCTTCTGTATCAGTTAGGAATTACAAAATCTATGTTTAGTCCTTGCGATTACTGCTAATTAAGATATGACATGATCTGAGAATATCTTGTTTTTCAGGTGTACCATTCTTGTAGGAGATTTGCACAGTAACTCAAGAGGCATCATGGCATTACTAGGTGGTGTCTTCTATCTAATGTGACTACCTCCATCCTTGAATGTTGGACTTGGTAGAATATGAATCATCTGCTAGAGCTGTAGCTGTTGATTTGTGATCATATTACATGTTCATTTATAGGTTATTCTGTCTCAGAACATTTGTTTAGATGTGTGATCATATTACTAATTCAAAGTCAGAAACATATTCAGCTAATATTATGATTATTAATTTCAACTTTGAGAGGCCCATATATTGACAGCATTGCAACACCCAAAGAAGAATGTGTTTGGTTTCTGAAAGATAATTTCTCAAGTAGTTGGTCTTTTATTGTCCGGCCAGTTGATACAGTTGATGTTGGCCTGTAACATGATATTATGGATTCTTGGAATTCTAAGCTTTGATTTGCAAGTGATTCTCTGTAAAATTGCCTCACTGATATGTTCAATTTGTGCTGTGATCATCATTTTATTAGGAGGCAGCAAGTAAAAACTGTTTCTGCTGGTGTACTATGGGTAGTTGATTGTGTGCATGATGATATGAAATTAAGAACATTTTGGTACCAAGTAGTCTTTATTAATAGATGAAAAGGAAAAGAAAGAAGTAAATAGAGGCAGTTTAATTCAATCCAGGATATTTGGATGTATTAGGAAGAGGCTTCCCAGAAAGGAAGTGGGAGACCAGTGAAAGGGCTCTCACAGGCTGATAGCTTGGCACTTGATGCCCTGCCCCTCTCACTGTTGCAAATGTCAACTCTCCTTTGTACTCTTCTGTGTACCCACCAATCTGTTATCATTATTGTTAATTAGCTTACTCTATCAGTAAAAAAACACTAGTACTTAAATATTTAGATATACATATATATATATATGTACCTCTCCCTGGAGGTACCAAGGATGCCATCTAGTCTTCACTCCAAGATTCATCTTCTTTATTGAATACCTTGTTGAAATAAATGGAACCCTTCCATCCATGTCTCCACTGCAATCATTGTTTACAGTTAAATTTCCTTGCAAAGACAATTAGGAGTAGATAATATATGAGTAGTGAGTGTTGTACGTTTACCTGAAAACCCAGACTCGAAGTCCAGCGGCCATTATGTCGTGTAGAACCGGGATCATTGTGGAGGGGCTATCATGCCAATAGCCCACTAATGCGCCGCCACAATGCTCCCATTCGTGAGTAAGCTTAGTACCATTGGCATGGAGGGCCTCTTGCACATCACCTCGGTTTAAATATGCATTTACATACACATCGCTGCAGGGATCAAATGTTTGTTTCTGCACCCACAAACACATTTTCAAATTCATTCATATATGTACTGTGACTGTCTAAATTAGGCAATGTAAATATGCATACTATATATGTACTAACCAGTCTCTTTGGTTTGGTTGTGAGATTGGCAGAGAAGCAGGTGGGTGCATATATGTTGTAGATGTCCAAGTAGTAGAGATCTCTCTCAATTTCAGCAGCGGCTTCATTGCACTCCTTGGTGGCGTTGCCCACATTTGGCGGGTAATCACAGTGTATCTCCATTTGATGCGCTGCTTCGTCTGTAATGATGGCATGTGAAGCAAGGTATTCATAGATTCCTTTTTCGTCTGTGTCGTCATTGATCACTGCATTTCCAATCTAATGAAACCGCATATTTAAAATCATCATTAATAGATTGCGACTGTGAATGTGAATGTAATGAGAAGCAAGGAAAGAAAAAGCGAGAGAGAAAAACATAAAACATGCCAGGATGCCCTTGAGGTTGACAAGGGTGGTGTTGGCCTTGTTATTGTGGTAGATAATGGTGTGTGCGAGTTGAGGCACAAAATGGCCACCGTAGCTCTCCCCGGCGATGTAAAAATCCCTCGTCTTGAATTCTGGAAACCGCTCCAGCCAATTCAACAAGAACACGTAGTTGTCCTCCGCCGTTTTGCTATCTCCGGTGCTGTTGTAATCCGACGACCTGTTGGAGTAGGAAAATCCCACTCCGGCCGGGGACTCCACGAACAGCACATTTGCAGCTGAACAAACTCGCTCTATATTAGCAGAGCACTACATGTTATTTCAAATACTACAAAATTTGATTTTATAAATTAAATACCGTTGTTCCATGAATATCTGTTTCTGTAGAGTGTCTTGCCATCGCTGTGCACTCTGAACGGTCCAAGCTCTAGCATGGCTCCAAAGCCTAGTGAAGAACACCCGGGACCTGCACTTTTTTAAAGCAAGCCACCGAAAGGTGTACAGGAAGTCGGTCAAAATCCACTTATGTAATTGATTTTAGAGAGATTTTTTCTAAAATAGACTTCAATTACGTTCTATTTATAGAGTTCAAATTAATTTCAAATGCAAAAGTTGGCATGATTGTTGCATTGACCGACCAAGAAATGAAACTGAAATTGTGTACCTCCGTTGAGCCAGAGGAGGAGAGGCAGAGAATCCTTGTTGGGATTCGGAGCTTCGACGAAATAGTAAAACATGGCGCGGCCGGCGGCCTCGTCGACGGTGACATAGCCGCCGTACTGTGCGAAGTCGACGGGAGGCTGTCCGGGGAGTCTCTGGATTCTGTCACTCTCTTTCAAGCCGTCCTGGGGATGGACAATGGCTTTGTGGTCAAGATGGTGAATTGCCTTGAAAAGACTAGTGTCAATACCCGAAGAATTGTGCTTGTGCTTGGCTCTGTAGAGAAGTCCAAGAACATCGCCTTGTCTCTTATTTTTAGTGTTGTTGAGATGGCTAGGATGAGCCACAGTGCAAGGAAGGTCGGTGAGGAAAAAGGGTAAGAGGAGCAAGAGAAGCGAACAACAAGACTTGTGTGTCATTTTCTTTACAAAATGAACCAAATTAGGATTAGGTTCGGCTCCAAATGGTTGTGTTGTGTTTGGGTTTTATATAGAAAAGCAGGGAACAGAGTGATGACATAAAAGTATTACCAACAGTGAATTTTGTGTAGATTAGTTATGAGAATGTGTAGGTGAATTGTAGTAATAAAATTGCAAGGTCGCCGTTAAAATTGATTTGAATAGTGTACTTAGTGTGCAATCCATTGGGTATACTTTAGCGCTCATATGTAAATGGGATACACGAATGATTGGTTTTAATTTTTGATTTTTTAAGTCTTTTATTCCCTACCCTACATTTTAATAAAGTTCTTTGTTTTTAATTATGACCAACTCAAATGTGTACCATTAACTTAGTGAAAAGGGAATAGTGATGATCCATACATTATCTTCTCAAAAGAGAAAGTGAACATTTTTTTTTTTTTGTAAAATAAATAAATTTAATAAGATACTAAGATAGAATATTTATTTTAGTGTGGTGCAGTTAGTGCAATATATTTACTTTCGTATCATAATGATCATGTGTTTAGAGATACTAATTAACTTGTTATAAGGATAATATAGACAATTCATGCATAACTAATTTACTAAAGAAGAATAACTGACACTCATTTTGAGACAAAATTTCAAGAGAAACATGACACTCATTTTAGGACGGAGAGAGTATATTTTTATGTTCGCTAAATGATACATGTTTTCCTATTTGATCACTACATAAATTAACATGATCAACGACATAAATAAGCAACTAATCTCCCTCTCTCTGTAGCAAATCCTGCTGAGATCGCCACCTCTTGAACTTCAAGTGGCTCTCTCGGTGCTCAGTATTGAGCGAACTCATTGATCTTGGCCTACGAAGCATTAATATACACTACAAGAGGAACAATTATCAGTGATGGCCGTTGCAACAATCATACTTCTGTCACCTAATAGCAACGGATTAGGAGACATAATAGTTTTGTAGCTAACGAAAGCGGGATTGATGGCGCCAAAAAAAAAAAATTCAACACAAAAAAGTAGCGACGGAATTACCCGTCGCTATTCATTGTCGTTAACATTAGCGACAGATCAACCCGTTATTGTTGATTGTCGCTGACCACACAAAGACAACATCGTGTCCATAAATTGGTCGTTTACGGTTTTGAATCAGTAACATGAGATTTTTGTGGCTGATATTAAAAAAATAAGTACAGTTCGCCTCATTCTTCCTAATTTCTCTTCTTCTTCTCCTCTTTTCTTGCTCCCACAGGTGTTGTCGTTCCTTCGCCGCAGTTTTTCCATTATGATCGATTATGGTAAATAAAAATTGTTTATTTTCACGTACGTATTAAGAAGTCTTTTACCGATTATTTTCATTTTTTTGTGTTATTTTTCAATGTGGCATCCTCTTTTCTACCTCTCACGGCCGTGTGCCACCACCGTCATCATCCTCCGCTACAGCCCTCGCCCACCACACGTGATTATCGACCTCTTCATTCAGATGACATGACCTGACAGGATGATATCAAGATGCTTTCCGAGTGCAACAGAGTTACGAATGCTCGTCTCGATGTCATACAAAAGTCAATTGCTCGCCTTGACCGCTTCTTTGGGAGCACCCGCATCTTCTTCTAGTCGATGATCAGTAATTGTTTACCTTTATGTTAGATTGCTTCTAGTTAGATACTACTATTATTTGAATGCTTATTTTTGGATATCCACTATGTATGCTACTAATTATATTTATTTATAATATATCATTTCATTTTATTTGTGATTTAATAAATTTTTATTAGTTTTACAAATAATAGTTATTGTTTAATACAATAAAGTAATTACTAAAAAAATATGTCAAATACAAAATAATTAAAAATACAAAAATTCGTACACGCAACGAGTATCAACG
The DNA here is from genome assembly GCA_036897405.1 of Pelargonium myrrhifolium. Classification (NCBI taxonomy): domain Eukaryota; kingdom Viridiplantae; phylum Streptophyta; class Magnoliopsida; order Geraniales; family Geraniaceae; genus Pelargonium; species Pelargonium myrrhifolium. Next base: position 1,124 of record JAYMTK010003215.1, on the reverse strand, counting down.
ACAGAAAAGCCAACAATGATCATTGATGAACAAGTTGTCGTTGACATCTCGTCGTTACAGGCTGTTACTATTTCACTCGTCGCTCATAGCTGAATCTCGTCGTCAATATTGTCATTATCATCAATGACGAGCCCAACATATCAACGAATCAAACTTCATTGTTGGGTCATCGCTAAACATGATCTGCGACGACATGACGATGATTTGCGACAGACAATTCCATCGTTAATCACTGTTTGTCTTGTATTTATGTGCATGCATAAACTTCAGCAAAGAGGATAGATGGACCGGCTAAAGTTGAGAACGAGGAGACTCGCCGCATAATGAACTCCATCGTATTGATAATAAAAGAGTCCACGTCATAATATCCATGTACCGTCGAGTCGAGTCTTGTTATCATTCTCTCTTTAGTGGTACAATAATACTTGTTTGTTGACAAAGAATATCATAACTTCGACGATGGAAAATAGCAACACATTTTGAATCATTTATAATGTAAGAGGAGTGTGTTGGCATTAGGTTAGAGTTTAGAATGAATTATATACCAATAAGCCAAAATGCAATAGTGTTGATAGTAGTGAAGATTGTGATAGGAACTAAGCTGTTCACAACCCACATGTCATATTGTCAATGGCATGTCTCCTTCTTGCTCGCCATTCCTGGTTTCCAATTAATATTTGTTTTTCGGATAAAAAAATAAAATAAAAATTGTCAAATAGGAATCACATAAACATGATAATTTGTATAAGCAACACTTTTTTTTTTTTTGAAACGTGGCATATCCACTGTGGTTTGTAGGCGAGGTGGAGGCTGGTCTTTATCAAAGATTCCAAAGGGATGTAATGTAACATTTCCATGGCATTTTTGTAACAATATTAAACTGATATGAACAGATATTACACTTGATTTTAGCTAAAAGACCGAAAAAAATATATTTTGAAACAATGTGAAACAATTGAAAACTGAAATGATGACCCAATGGTCGTATCCTTCAAAATCGAGAAAAAAATAAGAGTTTGTTTGATTGGTCTAAAACTCTCCTACATAGGGATGGTCATGACGTGGGGAAAACCCGCTACCCGCAAATATCCATCCCGCATGGGGTGGGGAATCCCCGCTTAAGC
>JAYMTK010003214.1:0-12570 GCA_036897405.1 Pelargonium myrrhifolium | reverse complement strand
TAATAGTACACGTACTTATTTAAACATTTTTTCAAAGTTCACATACTCAATTGAACAAAATAATAGTACACGTACCTATCTGAACATTTTATAAAAGTTCACGTACTAAAAAAGACGGATCTCAAAAAATTAAATGCACACAATAATTATAATTTAAAAATCTTATATATTATGCTAAAAACCTAATCAAAATGGCTAAATGAATATTGGTTGGAGCAGAAATGGCTCATGATATGCTATAAATTTTAGAAAATGAATATGTGTGTAAAACTATAGTATACTCTGAAATGATATATATGTATAAAAATTTATTTCGGTCGAGTCATACAGGAAAAAACCCTAATTTGGTGTAATTTTAGTTATAGAAACAAAAATCAAAAGCCTATAATAATTTTCTTCGACGATTGGTTATAGTATTACTAGTGTCGGGAATAAACCCTACTTCAGCAAGGACGTCCGCGCACTCCGGTAGAGGAACTTTCTTCATGAAGCCAAGATTGTTGGCAAAACGGTTGGATCCTTTTATACCGACATTTTTCGACAATATAACCGCTGCCCTGTCCCGACCGCCATCCATAAGTTCTTTGCAATCGCTCCTAGAACTTGATACTAGTTGTACCTGAGATTTATGTTTCAAAATAAATGCGTCGAAGTTCTTTACTTCTTATCGTAGTAAATAAGTTACACACAAAATAACAATAATATTGGAAAAATAAATTAACAAAGTTACTTGATTTTGTTAGGACAAAACTAAAACATGAAGAAGAGTTAACCATTCATCAAAATATTCTTAAAATTTGTAAACAAATTTTAGAAAATTGACACAAATTTAGAACAGTTAGAGTATATTATATGAAAATGTTTAAGGGCGTAATTGAAAATGTCTTCTTTTTTTTATTTATCGAAATGGTGCAAAGGCACTTAATTTCATAGATAATCAACAAAATACTTATTGTAATGTAACGTTGGTGAGAGATAAAATGTTATAAAATAATCACAAAAATATTATAAACAATAGGTAAAAAATCTAATTTGGTCCAAATCTTTATCATATGAATCTAATTTGGTCCCTAAGTTTTTAATATGAATTCAAAATGATGATTGTCGGTAGTTTCTGTCATTTTTTTTTAATAAATGTATGGCGTGAAATTTAAAATATATAGACCAAATTAGATCATATGCAAAAATTCAGAGATCAAATAAGAGATTTTACCTATTGTTGTATAATAAAGTTATATAGAACTCATTATGAATCTTAAATTTGTCTATAATCATGTTAAGTTCTGAATTCGTCCTTGCATTTTAATTTCTAACTTTTTTGTGACAACAAAATTGTTCATAGGAAAAACAGTATATAATATATAGTACCTCACAAGTCTCATCAGGGTGATCTCCGTCCACCGGAATCATGTAAACTCCATTCTTGTCAGTCTCGCCTTCTAATTTGAGTGTCACGGGCTCGTCGGGTTCTGACTCTCTCCGGCACACTAGCTTTACCTTAGCGCCTTGGATAAATTCTGTAATCTTAGTCTCAAACTTGACACGACACGTGTCACAATAAACCCTACCTTGCACTAAGAAGGTACTGCCGACAGATGGGGTTGTTGCTTTGGTCGGAGCTGCGGCGGACGGCTTTGCACCGTCGTCGCTGTGTCCGCCCACTTCATCGGCGGTGGCGAGGTTGAGAGTGGCGGCGATGATAGCGAGAGCGGCGACAATGACGTAAACATTGGCCATTTTGGTCACTAACGAAAATGGCTGTGAAAAGTTAAGTACGTATCTACTTTAATTCGTATACCTATGCATGCATGAGAAGATAGCTTCTTCTCTTTATTTTTTTTCTTTATTTTGTGTATGTGAATGAGATGTGTGAGTTTTTTATTTGGTTTTTTTGTGTGGTTGATATTAAAGATTGGTTCGAGAGACTCGTTCTATGTATCTAATTATGTGTAGGACTCGAGAGAAAGTGGGAATGCCATGTTTTTAGGGTCTACTATTAACTTAAATCAACCAATGGGGACATGCCATGTCAGGAAAACTCGATCTCAAGAACGAGAGTTAGTTTAGTTGGGAAGAATTAAATAATTTTGTCACATGTCCGATGAATCATATTGAGCTTGAGAAATCGTAATATAAAAGTTGCAGTAGAAAAATGAGTGATGATTAATTTCTAATAAAGTCTAGAGAGAGAACTACTAGTTGAAAGAATTTGTTTATGTGATTGAAATGACCTGCGTCGTTTAGACCGTTTAGAGGGGTCTTTTGAGCTTTTTAAGGTTTTCATACCATCAACTTTTATTAGCACTAAGGTTTGAGTATGGCAGTAGAGTGCGCAAAATCTCAGTAATGATTTATTTGATGAGATTCTCAGCTAAGACACACAAAAAAATGCATCCGGGCAGGCCCTCCGTGCCCACAAATTCATTGGGACGGGTATGAGTGTTAATAAGTGATCTAACATCACCTCATTGACCATTGTTTAGTGGCTGAGATTATTTTATCTGATCTTAAAGAAACTCGTATAATTACTTGTCTCCATCTATCATACTCCCACCGTTTTAAAATATGCGTCCTTATTTCTATTTTGATAAGAATTAAGAAGAAATTAGTTAGTATGATGTATTTATTCTTGTATTTTCATGATAATGTGTTAAGGATACTAACTAACTAATTTATTATGACGACACTATTGACAACTCATACATAACTAGCTTCTTATAAAAGGAAAACGGACACTTATTTTGAGATAAAAATTCAAGCAAAACAGACAGACTATCGAGTCGACAGACAGAGTATATAACAATAATTCTCAAAATCACGTTTATTGTTATGACATAATATGTTAACAAAAATTCAAGTAAAACATAATTGAGTTGTGACATAACATGTTACACTTAGACCGATAAACTGACATGTAACATCGAATCACCCGACAAAATAAAATAAAATCAATAACTAACTAATTTATTATGATGACACTATTGACAATACATGCATAACCAACTTCTTATAAGAAGAAAACATACACTTATTTCGAGATAAAAATTCAAGCAAAACAGACAGAGTATTGAGTCGACAAATAGAGTATATAACAATAATTCTCACAATCACGTTCATTGAGTTACGACATAAAATATCACAAAAATTCAAATAAAACATGACTAAATTGTGACGTAATATGTTACACTTGAACCAATAAACCGACTTGTAACATCGAATCACCCGACAAAAATAACAAAATCACCTAAATTTCTTGTTGTTGAGAGATGGGACCCATACACCCATGGCCCACTCTTGGTGGGGCCTCAACAAGTCCCCATCATACAAAATCTCATCCCCACTACTATCAAAGAACACACTATACCTGTCTCCAAACACCCCCGTAACCCTCCCCACCCACCACCCTTCGTTGTCGAACACGTCCACCTTCTCCATCACCTCGAACTCCATCGCCGGCGCCGGCGCCGGAATCGGTCTCACCGCCGGCAAGTCGACGACCTCCGTCACGAAGCGGGTCTCGTCGTCGTCGGACAGCAACGTCTCGTACTCGACTCTTAATCTGTTGTTGTTGTACACTTCTCGATCGATCACTCTGGCTGTGTAGTAGGATCCTAGAAACCCTAATTCGTGCCCCAAAACCTCCACCCTGTCGCCGGCGGAGATCGCCGGAGTTTTGGCCGGAATCTTGAAACGGATTTTGGTGGTGGGTCCCGCCGGGAAGGTGTTTCTTCGTTTTCTTGAGGAGTGCTTCTCTGTGATCTTCTTCATGGTTGGTTGGCTTGTGACGTTGGATTTTGGGGTTTATATAGAGTGGTAATTAAGGGGTGTTTGGGTGTTTCCTATTCAATTTAGGAAAGAATATATATCCAAAATTGTTTAGGTTTCCTTATTGGGTTTAATGTATATCAGCGGTCTTCGTTTAGCTATTTTTAGGAGAATTCAAGACATACTGGATATTTTAAATTTCTAATTCTCATATTCGTTTAATTTTTTAAGAAGGGTATATTTGGCAGTTAAAAAAAATTTTCTTTCCTTCTTAGAATTGAAATATTCAAAAATTTGAATATTTGAAATTCCATGGTAGGGGGTGGTATTTGAAATATAAGGTGGTGACACCTCATTTAAAATCATGGATCCGGACGGGTCGCTCTGCTCCCCCAAATTCACTTGGGTGGGTATCAGTGATTTTAAATGAGGTGTTATCACCTCATTAGCTTTGTTATGTTGCAACTGATATAACTTTATATAGTCAACTGATATACATTTTACTCATATATATATATATATTTGGGTTAATTATTTTTTTAGTCGCATGAACTTGACAATTTTTGCGATTTGACCCTCCTACTTGATTTTTAGTCACGGTTTTTGCGATTTGGTCTATGTAACTGCCTGCACCCGTCTAACTCAGCCTTCTACCTCACCCGTCTAACAACACGTTTTTTTTTTTATAATTGAAATGTTGTTGAGGTGGAAGGCTGAGTTAGACGGGTTGGTGACGTGGACGCCACCAACTGTGTAGACAGTCACTTGACCCAAAATCGCAAAAATCATTAAGCCCTTGGACTATCGTGACTAAAAATCAAATCTAATAATCAAATCGCAAAGACGGTCAAGTCAAGAGAACTAAAAAATAATTAACCCTATTTTTTATTTTTAATAGAATCAAGCCCTAAATTTTTATTCTTCTTGATAGTAGTAATAGCAATAAATATTCTCATACTGTTCATTCAATAAAAATCACAGCTTTTTCACTCCAATTCGCAGTATTTTCGCGAAAATTCCACAGCATTGCTTCAATGGATCCTTACGAGAAGAAGCTCAGAGACGAGGTTCTCTATCTCCACAACCTCTGGCACCAAGGTCCTCCCTCAAATCCCCATATCCAAAACCCTAATTTAAACCCAAACCCACCCCCAATTCTCTACCTCCACGACCCCACCAACGACCGATTCAGAAAACGCAAATTCCAGCTCCAACAACCGGACCCACCACCTCCGATCTCGCCGGAATGGCCCGTAGCGCCTGCCGTGAAGCGCCACGCGCCGTCGGTGTGGGCGGAGAGAGCGAATCTCGCGGCGTTGGAGGCTTCTCGGAATTTTTTCGCGAGAAGGGTCGGTGCGGATTGTGGAGAGGAAGGCGAGGAAGCTGAGGTTGGTGATGGGATTGAGGAAAGCGAGGAGTTTAGGTTTTTCATGGGAGTGTTTGTGAAGGATTGTGAGCTGAGGAGGTTTTATGAGGAGAGGTTTGTGGGTGGTGAGATTTGCTGTTTGGTCTGTGGAGGGATTGGGAGGAATGTGTGGAAGAGGTTCAAGGATTGTGTAGGGCTTGTTCAGCATTCGAAGTCGGTGACGAAGAAGAAGAGGGCTCATAGGGCTTTCGGGCATGTTGTTTGTAAGGTTCTTGGATGGGACATTGATTGGCTTCCGGAGATTGTGATGAAAGGCGAACCTCTCGGGCGGTCTCTGGCGTCGCAGGTGATTGATTCTCGAACAAAATTTATGTTTTATGTTGTTTGTGGAAATTGAATTGATGGTGTGTTTTAGATTCAGGTTTCTTCAATTCGGTAAATGGCGTTTTAGTGGTTTAGCTTTATGTTGTGTGAGATTTGGGTGTCTTGAATTTTCATGGTCTAGGAATGACATTTTCGTAAATTTTATTGTTATTAGTGTACGAGGTAGTTAAGTTTCTTAGATGGGACATTGATCGGCTTCCGGAGATTGTGATGAAAGGCGATCTCTGGCGTCGCAGGTGATTGATTCTCCAACAAAATTTATGTTTATGTTGTTTGTGGAAATTGGATTGATGGTATGTTTTAGATTCGGGTTTCTTCAATTTTCATGGTAAATGGTGTTTTCGTAAATTTTGCAGTGATTGGTGTAGTGTTTTTAGCTTGATGGTGGGTGAGATTTGGGTGTCTTGAATTTTCATGGTCTAGGAATGGCATTTTCGTAAATTTCATTATGATTAGTGTACGGGGTAATTACTAGTTAAGGTTCTTGGATGGGACATTGATTGGCTTTTGGAGTTTGTGATGAAAGGCGAGCCTCTCGGGCAGTCTCTGGCGTTGCAGGTGATTGATTCTCGAAGAAAATTTATGTTTTATGTTGTTTGTGGAAATTGGATTGATGGTGTGTTTTAGATTCGAGCTTCTTCAATTTTCATGGTAAATGGCCTTTTCGTAAATTTTGCAATGATTGGTGTGGTGGTTTAGCTTGATGGTGTGTGAGATTTGGGTGTCTTGAATTTTTATGGTATAGGAATTGCATTTTCATAAATTTTATTGTGATTAGTGTACGGGGTAGTTAAGGTTCTTGGATGGGACGTTGATCGGCTTTCGGAGATTGTGATGAAAGGCGAGCCTCTCAGACGATCTCTGGCATCGCTTGTGATTGAATTTCGAACAAAATTTATGTTTTATGTTGTTTGTGGAAATTGTATTGATGGTATGTTTTAGATTTGGGTTTCTTGAATTTTCATGGTGAATGGCATGTTCGTAAATTTTGCAATGATTGGTTTAAGGGGTAGTTACGGATTACTAACCAGCTAGTTATGATATCTCAAAACATGTAATGTGCTTACATGACATTGTCCGATGTCATAAATATCATATCTGAGAGAAATTGTAAAGATGTAGGGAGACGCAGTGAAATGGGAGTTCGGTTAGGGTTCTTTTGAGATTGGAAGGGTATTTTAGGAATATAAGAATAAGATAACGACTTGTGGATGGAAAACACGAAATGAGAGAGTGAATTTCTTCATTAAAATTCATGATTTAATGGTGGAGTGAAAATATATAGTGTGTAAATGTTACGGGGACATCATAACCGTGTAGGAATCCTTAATTTCCCTTGGGTTAAATATGGGATCAAACAAAAAAAAGCGGTTGAATTATGTTGCTGAAAGCTACAATGTGTTCGAAAACTTAATAATTTTCGTAAGCATGGTTACCAACCCGAAAGCTAAAGTTTGGTTGCAAAAACTTATAGAATTCATAGAGAAACAAAGAAAATCATAGTGCAATTTTGTGTGTAACATGACGGTAACTTGAATAGATCACGGGACTAAGCTTTCATCTACTCTTTTTATCATCGGAGTTTTTACCAGTCTTGGAATGTGGTTCTCGTAACCCAATTATGTGCGTGCGTGCGCCAATTCATGGTTTTTCTGAAGCCTTTTGTCTAAGGAAGTGTGTTTTCGACCAAAAATTAGGAAGTAGTGTGAGTAATTAGCTGTGGCATCAGCAAACCGTTTCTCTTTCCTTTCTTAGTATTTTGAAGCATCTAATGCAGGGATCGGTCCCATGGCCATGTGAAGAAAAGCCCGAGCCAGATTTGGCGGTATCAGAATGGCCTGTCTGGAATTCTCGAGCATCCTTGGCAATTCATCCAGCCTCCGCCGAAGAAAACGAGAGGCCTGCCTCAGTGCGGTTGCAGCATAAGATTTTGGAAGCTTGTCGCCGATTCTTCAAAGGCGATGCCAATTCAGACAGTGATGAAGACAATGTCGAATCTGAGGATGAAGATGATTTGATGGATGGAGGGGAGGTTAGTGACAGTGAGGAGTTCAAGTTCCTTCTGAAGATGTTTATAGAGAATACCGAACTGAGAAGATGTTATGAAAATAATCACGAAGGTGGCGAGTTTTGTTGTTTGGTTTGTGGCGGGATAGGGAAGAAGGCGTGGAAGAGGTTTAAAGGTCTTAACGGGTTGCTTCAGCATTCCACCGCCATTTCAAAGACAAAGAGGAAACGAGCTCATAGGGCATACGGGCACGTCATCTGTAAGGTTCTTGGTTGGGATATAAACCAGTTTCCAATGATCGTGCCGTTGGGTAAGCCTCTCAGTCACTCTTTGGCTAACTCGGGATCACAGGTAAATCACGTGTTGATGATATCTGATTATAGTTTATGTACACATCGTGGTTGAAGAATATAAATTTGGTTTCACTCGTTTTTTTTTCTTCTTTTTTCCAGAGTGAGGTTAAAGGAAACGCTTCTGCTGATGATAAGGAGGATAGTGAAGTTCTTAAGAGCAATGGTGCAACCTCAGAAAATGGAGTATTACTTCTAAACGGCAATTCTGATGCTCATCAAAATAATGGTGTATTGACGGTTTGCGAGGTTAGAAATCCGTACTACTTGAGGAGTATTAATTTTATTACGGGAAAATCTTGTGCACCAAGTTATGAGAACATTGATAATAATGTTGACGGGCAATGAAAATGTCTAGACGAACGAGAAGAAGAGCGTTTAAGGCGCGGAAAAACTTTTTCAGTCTACACAATTTTCAAAGTCTCATAACTTTGCGCACTTATTTTTTTTTCTTCTTCCCGTTATTGTTATTGCTACGGTATTAGGAATAAACGAAGCTTGATTTTATGGTGATTCTGAACTCTGTTTTAGAAATGATTGTTTTTGAATTAGCATCGGGAAATATATGTGAAGTAATTGTTTCACCGTACGTGTTTCTGACATCTGATTATAGTTTACATACACATCGTGGTTGAAGAATATAAATTTGGTTTCACTCGTGTTTTTACTTTTCAGCGCGAGGTTAAAGGAAATGCTTCTGTTGATGATAAGGACGATAGTGAAGTTCTTAAGAACGATGATGCAACCTCTGAAAACGGAGCATTACTTCTAAACGACAACTCTGACGGGCATCAAAATAATGGTGTATTGACGGTTTGCGAGGTTAGAAATCCATACTACTCGAGGAGTGTTAATTTTATTACTTTGTAAAATTTGATGATTGTTATTGTTGGGAGCGCCGAGTGTATATTGCGTAAATAAGTGTACAAAGCTATGAGAGCATTGAAAATGCCTATACACGAATGAGAAGAAGAGTGGTTAAGGTGTGAAAAAAAGAGTCCCGACTTCTTCATAGATTTTCGGTAGAAGACCCAATTTGGTACTTGAACTTTCGTGTTTGGTCTGTTTTTTTTCTAAAAACCAAAATAGTTCTTGAACTTTTGATATAATAAGCTCTAATGACAAATGTTCGTCTTCGAATTAGGCAATTAGCATCAAGAAACAAATGTGAAGTAATTACTTCGCTATCATATGTTCTTACCTTCAACGCTATATGTATGCAGGGATCAGTACCATCAGAGGTCGCAAGCACAAGCCCCCAAAGCCCGCTTGGAAATCGTGTTAACGGGTCCACAGCGAATCCTCAGTCAGATATCGGGTTTCTTCAAGCTTCTGCCAAAGAATCGGAGGGGTCTTCTCCCGAGCAGTTGCAGCTCAAGGGCTTGGAAGCCTGCAGTAGATTCTTTGAAGGCAATGCCAATGACAATGACGGGTTTGAGGAATGCGAGGAGTTCAAGTTCCTTACGAAGGTGTTTGAAGAAGACGACGAGTTGAGAAGATATTACGAAAACAACCACGAAGGTGGGGAGTTTTGCTGTTTAGTTTGTAGTGAAAAGAGTTTCAAAGGCTGCAACGAGCTTCTTCAGCACGTCGCTGCCATTTCAAAGACGCAGAAGAAACGGGCCCATAGGGCTTTCGGACGTGTCATCTGTAAGGTTCTTGGTTGGGACGTAAACAAGTTTTTCCAATGATCAAATCGTTGCAGGTACATTACTTACCCGTAAAGAACTGTAAACTTTTATCGGTTAGTGAAATTCTAAAAGCAGTGCTTTCTTCAATGCAGGACCCGTTGAGTGAAAATCGAAGATTGAGATTACGAGAAATGGTTCTCGAGAGGAAATTGATAATGATAGAGTATAACTAGAGGATTGTATATTATGCAGAAAAGAATGAAAATTAGGGTTTATCGGTTGCACAACCCGAGAGTGATTTCTACTCAAGTTTTGTAATAGAGAATCGAATTGGGTTCAAACACAAAAGTTAAGGATCAATTTAGGTTTTTTACCTTAAAATTATCACATCCGCATCAAGGATTATAGCAATTCAAACATCGACAATGAGCATTTCGATTCTCGATTCCAATTCTTGGAAATAAAACTTCTAATCCAAACGCTACCCGAAAGTATTTTCAAAGTCGAAATGCAGAGTGATTTCTACTCTAGTTTTGTAATAGAATCGAATTGGGTTCAAACACAAAAGTTAAGGATCAAATTAGATTTTTTACCTTAAAATTATCACATCCGCATCAAGAATTATAGCAATTCAAACATCGACAATGAGCATTTCGATTTTTGATTCCAATTCTTGGAATAAAGCTTCTAATCCAAACGCTACCCGAAAGTATTTTCAAAGTCGAAATGCATTGACGAAAAAACTCAGCATACAAAATCATATTCAAGATATGGCATATTTTACGACGATCTAAAAGTATAGTTCAAGCTTTCGTACCGAAATCTCCCTCCAAAATCGCGTGCCGTGTCAAGACAATTTCCTTCACGAGATTCCGGTAAGTGAATGGCCTAACTGCAGCTCGGAGAAAAAGCTCCGGCGGGATTTTGCTTTTCTTGATCTTCTTCCTCCATGGACCGTAACCGATTATCTTCCACTCTTCGGGATTCACCTTCGCTCTTCTCCCTCTCCACACGGTTTCATCCCCGTCATCTGCAACCGTTTCCTTCCTGTTCACTCCTTCCATTTCTCTCCGGTAGAGCTCTTCCCTAAACTCCATACTCCGTCTTGCCAAATCTTCCATTGCTTCCGCGCTACTCAACGTTTTCTTAAACTTATCGTCCCATTTACTCTCATCCTCTTCCTCTTCTTCAGTATCATCGTCATCTTCTTCTTCTTCGCCATCAACGACATTATCATCATCCTCGTCATCATTCTCCTCCCCGTCATCTTCCATCCAATCAATCATCTCATTCTTACTCGATTTCCTCCTCAACTCCTCCTCATCCTCGTCGGGAGCATCACAACCCAACTCCTCCTCCTCCAGCTTCGCCTTCCACTCCTTAGTAAACGGATGCAACAGCTGCATCGGGTGATTCGTCAGCAAAAACCCCAAACACTTCGATTTCCTTTCCTCGCTCATCCGATCATACGCCTTCACCACATCATCCACAAAAGCCTTCGGATTCGCCCTCACGATCCTACACAGCCCCGCGAAATACGTGCACAGCTCCACGCTCCCATCCTCGTTCTCCACCTCGAACAAGAAATCCCCCTCCGTCTCCGGATCAAGAAACGGCATCAATGCTCGGAAAAAGTTCTCCTGAGGCTCGAACCGGCACTGGTACACCGGCCTCTTGACGTAGATTATGTCCGGGCGCATCCAGGCCGCGCACCTCGTGATCAACTGCCTCGTCTTGTTCCCGAACCGCCCCATCAAGCTCCATTTATCGAGCCATTGCTTCCCGTGCTCGACAACAACCTCCCCGACGAGAGTCCATTGCTGCCAAGGCGAATCGGAGACATTCCATTTCGGGTGCCTCACGAAAACCCAAAAGTAGCGAAACCCTAAATCCTTATTCAATTTGTCCCATCGCTTCCCAAATTCCGAAGCCATCTCGAATTTCTCGATCTCCTCCCACTCCTCGTGGTCCCTCACGTTGCCGATGATGCTCACCCTCTCGTCGGAGAACCGGCCGCGAATCGGATCTCCGACCACCACGCCCCGCCACGAGTACGGCCCGAACTCGCCGTACTTGTACCAATCGTTCGGGTCGCGGAGATTCGGGTCGTCCTTCTCCATGAACTGGACCATGCGATCGTATCCGAGGCCGATCATCTGGAGCTCCTCCTCGGAGAAATTGTCCGGGTGGTTCTTGTTGGGGTTTTTGAGGCGGTAGAAGAGGGACTCGGCGAGCTGCTTGCTTTTCCGGCGAGCGTTGCGCTTCGCCTCGCGGCGGAGCTCGGCGTTGCCTTCGATTCGGCCGCCGGAGGAGCCGCCGGGCTTCTTCTTGCTCCGGCCGGCGAAGGAGCGGAGGTCGGGGCGGGAGGGGGCATTTTGGGGGGGAAATTGGGGGTTTAGGAAGGATTGGGAGCAAGTTATGGGGTTGAATTTTGGGGGTTTTAGGGATTTGGGTGAGGGATTGGGGATTGGGAAGAGGAGATGGAGAGAGGGGTTTAGGGTTTTAGGAAGAAATGGGGTTTGGATTAACATTTTTTTGGTTTGGATTTTGTGTGGATTTGAGAGTGGATATAGTGTTGACTGTTGGGTTCTCACCAAATTTTAAAATTTAAATTTAAATACATAGAGGGTGAAAGAGAAAGAAAAAAAAGGTTAATTATAGCCGCCCTCTTGACTTTTTTATAATAAAATGTCAGTTCCTTAACTTTGATTTTAGGTTTTTCGAAACTCTTAACTTTCAATTTGTATTATTTTACCCCATTTTATCTTCTATAACTGGTTGACGATGCCACGTCGGATTTTTGCCACGTCACCCTCCATCTCAGCGTCCACGTAACCCTTTGACTTGCAATTTTTAATAATTTCACTCATTGACTTGCAATTTTTAATAATTTCACTCCTTCTCAGTTTCTAGAAATTCATCTCCAGATCGAGCTTTTCGACGGTTCTCGTTGCCTCCGATTTACACCTCGTGAGCAACAGAGGATGGTTGGCACCGTCGATTGGTTCCTGGGTTTTTGGTTCTCCGGTGGGTTCTGATTTGACCGTTGATTGTTTAATTGAGCCT